>JAASAO010000880.1:0-39681 GCA_017311375.1 Mytilus coruscus | reverse complement strand
ATCATACTGTCTACATATATAGTTGAAAGTGACAGTCTTGTTACATCCAGGCTCCATGTTTTATTATATCTAAGCAAAGATTTGAGCAAAAGAAGCATATCTCCATCTCCTATATCATTTATATTCTTTTAATATGCAAATGTGGAGAACGACCTAAATTGACAACCTGTTTTTTAAGCTTGACATTGCTGAAGACCATTTTATTCACATGTGTTATGCTATTTGAAACTTATATTTCCATTAAAAGTACATTTATAACATGTAAAGGTTTTTTATAACTTAACAACTTCAGAAAATTGTGGTAAGTGAAAATATTACATTTCATATAAGACCTCACTTCATTTGAAAACCTCTATTTTTGGCACAGGCTCATATAAAATTTACTTCTGGCCATTTTTTATAAGTCTGAAACATGAAGTATGCTATCTGTTGCTTTTAATAGGTGATAGCTTATACATAGAGACATTAAAAAGTGTAAGTTTTGGTATATTTTGGTTTTTAGAAGCCCAAATTTGATAGTTGAAATTGTTCTAATTCAACGCCACAATTCAGCACCCAAAGTTCAGATATAAAAAATGCCACATTTTTTATAATTGGTATCATATGGCTTTGAAACTTTGTAAACTGTTTCATAATACACTAAGCTTAAATCATGCCAAGTTTTATTAGAATTGGTCAAGTTTTAGACCCCTAATAGGCCCAAGACCACAATTAATGATCCCGCTTTTCGTTGTCCACGAATATAGTTCCTTTTAATTAGAGTGTATTTTTTCTTAATTTTTTTCTTTCCCTTCCTCACTCATTTCTTAGATTTTTTTGGATGGAAATGAAAGAAGAGAGGTGAAATAAACTTTTGGATGTTGTATTTTAACTGATTTTGATATGGAAAGAGTGATAAGGCCAGGTGCAAAAAGGTGAAATTTACAGTTTTCGGAACATCTCTTGACTTGTCCATAGGGGTATGGATGTGTATTGGCTAAATTTGTAAGATGTAAACGTTCAATTTTTCTGAAACTTGGATATATTTTTGGACTCGTACTGTACATTACACACACAAAATATTTGACAAAAAGAATAGGTGCGTTTTTTTTTAATGAAACAAAACGTTATAAAGAACTAATAGAGAATTTAATTGTGGTCTTGGGCCTAAGAGGTGAATTCAGGAAATATTGAATTTGTACTTTGACAACTTCCCTGAATGATCTATTGGTATTAATTTGTCAAACTACATGAGAATAAATGATTTCCACTTTTATTTGATAGAAATTTTGTAAAAAAATGACATTTCAGCCTACATGCCCAAAATTGAACTTTTTCAGTTGTTTCAATATTTTTACAAAAGTAGCATGCTTACTTTCTCTCTGACAGGTTTTTCTGATTTTCTATTTGTGTTTGTGGTATCTAATGTAGATGTTTAACTCATTTTGAACATTGAACATACAAAAAGTAGATAAAATCAGAATAAGAGTGCAAAATGTGCTGCTTTAATGGTCTTAGTCTAACGGTCAGTATGAAGCAAGTGAAAATGAGGTTCTATGCAGTTACAAGTTGAATTCCTTTGAGCAGATTTCACTGAATCTGTATCAAAAGCACTTATTACTGGTTGTTTGACCTTGTCTGTTTCACAGACTACCTTTATTTTCTTTTGTTTGATAGCTAGTGGTTAAAATATTGGCCTTTTGAGGCTGAAATTTCATGCCAGTTTTAAAAAGTAAAGTAAATAACTTTGCATCAGATCATACTGTCTACATATATAGTTGAAAGTGACAGTCTTGTTACATCCAGGCTCCATGTTTTATTATATCTAAGCAAAGATTTGAGCAAAAAGAAGCATATCTCCATCTCCTATATCATTTATATTCTTTTTAATATGCAAATGTGGAGAACGACCTAAATTGACAACCTGTTTTTTTAAGCTTGACATTGCTGAAGACCATTTTATTCACATGTGTTATGCTATTTGAAACTTATATTTCCATTAAAAGTACATTTATAACATGTAAAAGGTTTTTTTATAACTTAACAACTTCAGAAAATTGTGGTAAGTGAAAAATATTACATTTCATATAAGACCTCACTTCATTTGAAAACCTCTATTTTTTGGCACAGGCTCATATAAAATTTACTTCTGGCCATTTTTTATAAGTCTGAAACATGAAGTATGCTATCTGTTGCTTTTAATAGGTGATAGCTTATACATAGAGACATTAAAAAGTGTAAGTTTTGGTATATTTTGGTTTTTAGAAGCCCAAATTTGATAGTTGAAATTGTTCTAATTCAACGCCACAATTCAGCACCCAAAGTTCAGATATAAAAAATGCCACATTTTTTATAATTGGTATCATATGGCTTTGAAACTTTGTAAACTGTTTCATAATACACTAAGCTTAAATCATGCCAAGTTTTATTAGAATTGGTCAAGTTTTAGACCCCTAATAGGCCCAAGACCACAATTAATGATCCCGCTTTTCGTTGTCCACGAATATAGTTCCTTTTAATTAGAGTGTATTTTTTCTTAATTTTTTTTCTTTCCCTTCCTCACTCATTTCTTAGATTTTTTGGATGGAAATGAAAGAAGAGAGGTGAAATAAACTTTTGGATGTTGTATTTTAACTGATTTTGATATGGAAAGAGTGATAAGGCCAGGTGCAAAAGGTGAAATTTACAGTTTTCGAACATCTCTTGACTTGTCCATAGGGGTATGGATGTGTATTGGCTAAATTTGTAAGATGTAAACGTTCAATTTTTCTGAAACTTGGATATATTTTGGACTCGTACTGTACATTACACACACAAAATATTTGACAAAAAGAATAGGTGCGTTTTTTAATGAAACAAAACGTTATAAAGAACTAATAGAGAATTTAATTGTGGTCTTGGGCCTAAGAGGTGAATTCAGGAAATATTGAATTTGTACTTTGACAACTTCCCTGAATGATCTATTGGTATTAATTTGTCAAACTACATGAGAATAAATGATTTCCACTTTTATTTGATAGAAATTTTGTAAAAAAATGACATTTCAGCCTACATGCCCAAAATTGAACTTTTTCAGTTGTTTCAATATTTTTACAAAAGTAGCATGCTTACTTTCTCTCTGACAGGTTTTCTGATTTTCTATTTGTGTTTGTGGTATCTAATGTAGATGTTTAACTCATTTTGAACATTGAACATACAAAAAAGTAGATAAAATCAGAATAAGAGTGCAAAATGTGCTGCTTTAATGGTCTTAGTCTAACGGTCAGTATGAAGCAAGTGAAAATGAGGTTCTATGCAGTTACAAGTTGAATTCCTTTGAGCAGATTTCACTGAATCTGTATCAAAAGCACTTATTACTGGTTGTTTGACCTTGTCTGTTTCACAGACTACCTTTATTTTCTTTTGTTTGATAGCTAGTGGTTAAAATATTGGCCTTTTGAGGCTGAAATTTCATGCCAGTTTTAAAAAGTAAAGTAAATAACTTTGCATCAGATCATACTGTCTACATATATAGTTGAAAGTGACAGTCTTGTTACATCCAGGCTCCATGTTTTATTATATCTAAGCAAAGATTTGAGCAAAAAGAAGCATATCTCCATCTCCTATATCATTTATATTCTTTTAATATGCAAATGTGGAGAACGACCTAAATTGACAACCTGTTTTTTAAGCTTGACATTGCTGAAGACCATTTTATTCACATGTGTTATGCTATTTGAAACTTATATTTCCATTAAAAGTACATTTATAACATGTAAAGGTTTTTATAACTTAACAACTTCAGAAAATTGTGGTAAGTGAAAATATTACATTTCATATAAGACCTCACTTCATTTGAAAACCTCTATTTTTGGCACAGGCTCATATAAAATTTACTTCTGGCCATTTTTATAAGTCTGAAACATGAAGTATGCTATCTGTTGCTTTTAATAGGTGATAGCTTATACATAGAGACATTAAAAGTGTAAGTTTTGGTATATTTTGGTTTTAGAAGCCCAAATTTGATAGTTGAAATTGTTCTAATTCAACGCCACAATTCAACACCAAAGTTCAGATATAAAAATGCCACATTTTTATAATTGGTATCATATGGCTTTGAAACTTTGTAAACTGTTTCATAATACACTAAGCTTAAATCATGCCAAGTTTTATTAGAATTGGTCAAGTTTTAGACCCTAATAGGCCCAAGACCACAATTAATGATCCCGCTTTTCGTTGTCCACGAATATAGTTCCTTTTAATTAGAGTGTATTTTTTCTTAATTTTTTTTCTTTCCCTTCCTCACTCATTTCTTAGATTTTTTTGGATGGAAATGAAAGAAGAGAGGTGAAATAAACTTTTGGATGTTGTATTTTAACTGATTTTGATATGGAAAGAGTGATAAGGCCAGGTGCAAAAGGTGAAATTTACAGTTTTCGAACATCTCTTGACTTGTCCATAGGGGTATGGATGTGTATTGGCTAAATTTGTAAGATGTAAACGTTCAATTTTTCTGAAACTTGGATATATTTTTGGACTCGTACTGTACATTACACACACAAAATATTTGACAAAAAGAATAGGTGCGTTTTTTTTAATGAAACAAAACGTTATAAAGAACTAATAGAGAATTTAATTGTGGTCTTGGGCCTAAGAGGTGAATTCAGGAAATATTGAATTTGTACTTTGACAACTTCCCTGAATGATCTATTGGTATTAATTTGTCAAACTACATGAGAATAAATGATTTCCACTTTTATTTGATAGAAATTTTGTAAAAAAGTGACATTTCAGCCTACATGCCCAAAATTGAACTTTTTCAGTTGTTTCAATATTTTTACAAAAGTAGCATGCTTACTTTCTCTCTGACAGGTTTTTCTGATTTTCTATTTGTGTTTGTGGTATCTAATGTAGATGTTTAACTCATTTTGAACATTGAACATACAAAAAAGTAGATAAAATCAGAATAAGAGTGCAAAATGTGCTGCTTTAATGGTCTTAGTCTAACGGTCAGTATGAAGCAAGTGAAAATGAGGTTCTATGCAGTTACAAGTTGAATTCCTTTGAGCAGATTTCACTGAATCTGTATCAAAAGCACTTATTACTGGTTGTTTGACCTTGTCTGTTTCACAGACTACCTTTATTTTCTTTTGTTTGATAGCTAGTGGTTAAAATATTGGCCTTTTGAGGCTGAAATTTCATGCCAGTTTTAAAAGTAAAGTAAATAACTTTGCATCAGATCATACTGTCTACATATATAGTTGAAAGTGACAGTCTTGTTACATCCAGGCTCCATGTTTTATTATATCTAAGCAAAGATTTGAGCAAAAGAAGCATATCTCCATCTCCTATATCATTTATATTCTTTTAATATGCAAATGTGGAGAACGACCTAAATTGACAACCTGTTTTTTAAGCTTGACATTGCTGAAGACCATTTTATTCACATGTGTTATGCTATTTGAAACTTATATTTCCATTAAAAGTACATTTATAACATGTAAAGGTTTTTATAACTTAACAACTTCAGAAAATTGTGGTAAGTGAAAATATTACATTTCATATAAGACCTCACTTCATTTGAAAACCTCTATTTTTGGCACAGGCTCATATAAAATTTACTTCTGGCCATTTTTATAAGTCTGAAACATGAAGTATGCTATCTGTTGCTTTTAATAGGTGATAGCTTATACATAGAGACATTAAAAGTGTAAGTTTTGGTATATTTTGGTTTTAGAAGCCCAAATTTGATAGTTGAAATTGTTCTAATTCAACGCCACAATTCAGCACCAAAGTTCAGATATAAAAATGCCACATTTTTATAATTGGTATCATATGGCTTTGAAACTTTGTAAACTGTTTCATAATACACTAAGCTTAAATCATGCCAAGTTTTATTAGAATTGGTCAAGTTTTAGACCCCTAATAGGCCCAAGACCACAATTAATGATCCCGCTTTTCGTTGTCCACGAATATAGTTCCTTTTAATTAGAGTGTATTTTTTCTTAATTTTTTTTTTCCTTCCTCACTCATTTCTTAGATTTTTTGGATGGAAATGAAAGAAGAGAGGTGAAATAAACTTTTGGATGTTGTATTTTAACTGATTTTGATATGGAAAGAGTGATAAGGCCAGGTGCAAAAGGTGAAATTTACAGTTTTCGAACATCTCTTGACTTGTCCATAGGGGTATGGATGTGTATTGGCTAAATTTGTAAGATGTAAACGTTCAATTTTTCTGAAACTTGGATATATTTTTGGACTCGTACTGTACATTACACACACAAAATATTTGACAAAAGAATAGGTGCGTTTTTAATGAAACAAAACGTTATAAAGAACTAATAGAGAATTTAATTGTGGTCTTGGGCCTAAGAGGTGAATTCAGGAAATATTGAATTTGTACTTTGACAACTTCCTGAATGATCTATTGGTATTAATTTGTCAAACTACATGAGAATAAATGATTTCCACTTTTATTTGATAGAAATTTTGTAAAAATGACATTTCAGCCTACATGCCCAAAATTGAACTTTTCAGTTGTTTCAATATTTTACAAAAGTAGCATGCTTACTTTCTCTCTGACAGGTTTTTCTGATTTTCTATTTGTGTTTGTGGTATCTAATGTAGATGTTTAACTCATTTTGAACATTGAACATACAAAAAGTAGATAAAATCAGAATAAGAGTGCAAAATGTGCTGCTTTAATGGTCTTAGTCTAACGGTCAGTATGAAGCAAGTGAAAAATGAGGTTCTATGCAGTTACAAGTTGAATTCCTTTGAGCAGATTTCACTGAATCTGTATCAAAAGCACTTATTACTGGTTGTTTGACCTTGTCTGTTTCACAGACTACCTTTATTTTCTTTTGTTTGATAGCTAGTGGTTAAAATATTGGCCTTTTGAGGCTGAAATTTCATGCCAGTTTTAAAAGTAAAGTAAATAACTTTGCATCAGATCATACTGTCTACATATATAGTTGAAAGTGACAGTCTTGTTACATCCAGGCTCCATGTTTTATTATATCTAAGCAAAGATTTGAGCAAAAAGAAGCATATCTCCATCTCCTATATCATTTATATTCTTTTTAATATGCAAATGTGGAGAACGACCTAAATTGACAACCTGTTTTTTTAAGCTTGACATTGCTGAAGACCATTTTATTCACATGTGTTATGCTATTTGAAACTTATATTTCCATTAAAAGTACATTTATAACATGTAAAAGGTTTTTTTATAACTTAACAACTTCAGAAAATTGTGGTAAGTGAAAAATATTACATTTCATATAAGACCTCACTTCATTTGAAAACCTCTATTTTTTGGCACAGGCTCATATAAAATTTACTTCTGGCCATTTTTTATAAGTCTGAAACATGAAGTATGCTATCTGTTGCTTTTAATAGGTGATAACTTATACATAGAGACATTAAAAAGTGTAAGTTTTGGTATATTTTGGTTTTTAGAAGCCCAAATTTGATAGTTGAAATTGTTCTAATTCAACGCCACAATTCAGCACCCAAAGTTCAGATATAAAAAATGCCACATTTTTTTATAATTGGTATCATATGGCTTTGAAACTTTGTAAACTGTTTCATAATACACTAAGCTTAAATCATGCCAAGTTTTATTAGAATTGGTCAAGTTTTAGACCCCTAATAGGCCCAAGACCACAATTGATGATCCCGCTTTTCGTTGTCCACGAATATAGTTCCTTTTAATTAGAGTGTATTTTTTCTTATTTTTTTTCTTTCCCTTCCTCACTCATTTCTTAGATTTTTTTGGATGGAAATGAAAGAAGAGAGGTGAAATAAACTTTTGGATGTTGTATTTTAACTGATTTTGATATGGAAAGAGTGATAAGGCCAGGTGCAAAAAGGTGAAATTTACAGTTTTCGGAACATCTCTTGACTTGTCCATAGGGGTATGGATGTGTATTGGCTAAATTTGTAAGATGTAAACGTTCAATTTTTCTGAAACTTGGATATATTTTTGGACTTGTACTGTACATTACACACACAAAATATTTGACAAAAAGAATAGGTGCGGTTTTTTTTTAATGAAACAAAACGTTATAAAGAACTAATAGAGAATTTAATTGTGGTCTTGGGCCTAAGAGGTGAATTCAGGAAATATTGAATTTGTACTTTGACAACTTCCCTGAATGATCTATTGGTATTAATCTGTCAAACTACATGAGAATAAATGATTTCCACTTTTATTTGATAGAAATTTTGTAAAAAAATGACATTTCAGCCTACATGCCCAAAATTGAACTTTTTCAGTTGTTTCAATATTTTTACAAAAGTAGCATGCTTACTTTCTCTCTGACAGGTTTTCTGATTTTCTATTTGTGTTTGTGGTATCTAATGTAGATGTTTAACTCATTTTGAACATTGAACATACAAAAAAGTAGATAAAATCAGAATAAGAGTGCAAAATGTGCTGCTTTAATGGTCTTAGTCTAACGGTCAGTATGAAGCAAGTGAAAATGAGGTTCTATGCAGTTACAAGTTGAATTCCTTTGAGCAGATTTCACTGAATCTGTATCAAAAGCACTTATTACTGGTTGTTTGACCTTGTCTGTTTCACAGACTACCTTTATTTTCTTTTGTTTGATAGCTAGTGGTTAAAATATTGGCCTTTTGAGGCTGAAATTTCATGCCAGTTTTAAAAGTAAAGTAAATAACTTTGCATCAGATCATACTGTCTACATATATAGTTGAAAGTGACAGTCTTGTTACATCCAGGCTCCATGTTTTATTATATCTAAGCAAAGATTTGAGCAAAAAGAAGCATATCTCCATCTCCTATATCATTTATATTCTTTTTAATATGCAAATGTGGAGAACGACCTAAATTGACAACCTGTTTTTTTAAGCTTGACATTGCTGAAGACCATTTTATTCACATGTGTTATGCTATTTGAAACTTATATTTCCATTAAAAGTACATTTATAACATGTAAAGGTTTTTATAACTTAACAACTTCAGAAAATTGTGGTAAGTGAAAATATTACATTTCATATAAGACCTCACTTCATTTGAAAACCTCTATTTTTGGCACAGGCTCATATAAAATTTACTTCTGGCCATTTTTATAAGTCTGAAACATGAAGTATGCAATCTGTTGCTTTTAATAGGTGATAGCTTATACATAGAGACATTAAAAGTGTAAGTTTTGGTATATTTTGGTTTTAGAGCCCAAATTTGATAGTTGAAATTGTTCTAATTCAACGCCACAATTCAGCACCCAAAGTTCAGATATAAAAATGCCACATTTTTATAATTGGTATCATATGGCTTTGAAACTTTGTAAACTGTTTCATAATACACTAAGCTTAAATCATGCCAAGTTTTATTAGAATTGGTCAAGTTTTAGACCCTAATAGGCCCAAGACCACAATTAATGATCCCGCTTTTCGTTGTCCACGAATATAGTTCCTTTTAATTAGAGTGTATTTTTCTTAATTTTTTTCTTTCCTTCCTCACTCATTTCTTAGATTTTTTGGATGGAAATGAAAGAAGAGAGTGAAATAAACTTTTGGATGTTGTATTTTAACTGATTTTGATATGGAAAGAGTGATAAGGGTGAAATTTACAGTTTTCGAACATCTCTTGACTTGTCCATAGGGGTATGGATGTGTATTGGCTAAATTTGTAAGATGTAAACGTTCAATTTTTCTGAAACTTGGATATATTTTTGGACTCGTACTGTACATTACACACACAAAATATTTGACAAAAGAATAGGTGCGTTTTTTAATGAAACAAAACGTTATAAAGAACTAATAGAGAATTTAATTGTGGTCTTGGGCCTAAGAGGTGAATTCAGGAAATATTGAATTTGTACTTTGACAACTTCCTGAATGATCTATTGGTATTAATTTGTCAAACTACATGAGAATAAATGATTTCCACTTTTATTTGATAGAAATTTTGTAAAAATGACATTTCAGCCTACATGCCCAAAATTGAACTTTTCAGTTGTTTCAATATTTTACAAAAGTAGCATGCTTACTTTCTCTCTGACAGGTTTTCTGATTTTCTATTTGTGTTTGTGGTATCTAATGTAGATGTTTAACTCATTTTGAACATTGAACATACAAAAAAGTAGATAAAATCAGAATAAGAGTGCAAAATGTGCTGCTTTAATGGTCTTAGTCTAACGGTCAGTATGAAGCAAGTGAAAATGAGGTTCTATGCAGTTACAAGTTGAATTCCTTTGAGCAGATTTCACTGAATCTGTATCAAAAGCACTTATTACTGGTTGTTTGACCTTGTCTGTTTCACAGACTACCTTTATTTTCTTTTGTTTGATAGCTAGTGGTTAAAATATTGGCCTTTTGAGGCTGAAATTTCATGCCAGTTTTAAAAGTAAAGTAAATAACTTTGCATCAGATCATACTGTCTACATATATAGTTGAAAGTGACAGTCTTGTTACATCCAGGCTCCATGTTTTATTATATCTTAGCAAAGATTTGAGCAAAAGAAGCATATCTCCATCTCCTATATCATTTATATTCTTTTTAATATGCAAATGTGGAGAACGACCTAAATTGACAACCTGTTTTTAAAGCTTGACATTGCTGAAGACCATTTTATTCACATGTGTTATGCTATTTGAAACTTATATTTCCATTAAAAGTACATTTATAAGATGTAAAAGGTTTTTATAACTTAACAACTTCAGAAAATTGTGGTAAGTGAAAATATTACATTTCATATAAGACCTCACTTCATTTGAAAACCTCTATTTTTGGCACAGGCTCATATAAAATTTACTTCTGGCCATTTTTATAAGTCTGAAACATGAAGTATGCAATCTGTTGCTTTTAATAGGTGATAGCTTATACATAGAGACATTAAAAGTGTAAGTTTTGGTATATTTTGGTTTTAGGAGCCCAAATTTGATAGTTGAAATTGTTCTAATTCAACGCCACAATTCAGCACCAAAGTTCAGATATAAAAATGCCACATTTTTATAATTGGTATCATATGGCTTTGAAACTTTGTAAACTGTTTCATAATACACTAAGCTTAAATCATGCCAAGTTTTATTAGAATTGGTCAAGTTTTAGACCCCTTATAGGCCCAAGACCACAATTAATGATCCCGCTTTTCGTTGTCCACGAATATAGTTCCTTTTAATTAGAGTGTATTTTTTCTTAATTTTTTTTCTTTCCTTCCTCACTCATTTCTTAGATTTTTTGGATGGAAATGAAAGAAGAGAGTGAAATAAACTTTTGGATGTTGTATTTTAACTGATTTTGATATGGAAAGAGTGATAAGGGTGAAATTTACAGTTTTCGGAACATCTCTTGACTTGTCCATAGGGGTATGGATGTGTATTGGCTAAATTTGTAAGATGTAAACGTTCAATTTTTCTGAAACTTGGATATATTTTTGGACTCGTACTGTACATTACACACACAAAATATTTGACAAAAGAATAGGTGCGTTTTTTAATGAAATAAAACGTTATAAAGAACTAATAGAGAATTTAATTGTGGTCTTGGGCCTAACTTTAACATGTTATAACGAGTCAATTATTGTAGCGTAATTAGTACCAAGATCAAGACGTATGGCAAGCCGTTCTTGTCAAAACAATGATTTAGCCATATTTCGAAAAAAAAAATGCAATGTTCTAAAAAGTCAGACAATTTGCCGTAGGTATTTGGCAGATGAACTAATTCAATGATCAACTACGAAGGCCAATCGTTGCGTTCGTAATGGATCACTCGACATTGGGAACCTAGCACTACTTAACAGATTTCACGAGTAATGGTTACCCAATCGAGTGTGAACAGTATAAACTAGTTGCACCTTACAATCTTGCACCTATGAACAAGTAAAAATGAATATGAGATTGTCCTTTTTTTTTATTTTTGACATTTTGATATGTACATTGTAATTAAAAATTCAGATTAACTTATTCAATTCAAACTTTGTCACATATGTAAATGTAAACATAGTTTTATCACCAAATCGCCTGTGATACATGTAGAAGACATTCATGTTTACACGTCAGTTGTTAGGTACAGTATAAAGATAGACTTTATTAAATCCAAATTTCATAAAACTAACTGAAATATTTCAATATCATCTTACTATATATAAATATATATCCGATGGATCAATCTGTTGTAGAGTTGTCACTGGTTCAGACGTACTTATAAATATAATTATTTCTGTGACTGTATCTTGCATTAATTTGTAAGATCCTTTGCAATAGATATTTCAGCTGATCTGTAACAATTCCATCTTCATGCCTTATATATCATGTACTGTATTACGACGCTAGATTAACACTGACGAGGAAAGGTAACACCCAGTCACCGGAAGCTTTATTTTGTGAAGCCTAGGTGGTCGAGTGGTCTAGCGTGTCGGATACAGTGCAGGCGATTTGGTGTCACGATATCTCAGTAGCACGAGTTCGAATCCCGTCGAGGAAGAACAAAAATTTGCGAAAGCAAATTTACAGATCTAACATTGTTGGGCTGATGTTTAGACGAGTTGTATATATATATATATATATATATATATATTGCCTAACAATGTAATTTTAACACACTATTTAGTATGTAAATATAAGAATGTTTAAAATATTTACAAAATGATGAAAATAAACGCAATATTTCGCTAGACTAACTAGCTTTATCAAGCGTGCATCTATCCAGGTGAAATCGGATGTAGATGATAAGAAACTTTTGCAGCTCAATGTATATGTTGCACTTGAATTTAGCTGCCTTGAAAATAATACATAATTTGATGAAGTTCAAGATTTTTACAAAATTGGTAGTTGAAGTTAGCAACGTCCATTGACCAATATTACAGGATAAAAGGACGATGCTGTGTACTAAATTATTCTTTATCTTTCCTGTATCTTTTCTCATCTTTTCGTTAAGACCATCAGGTTCTAAAGTGTGGAGTTGGTGGATCCAAAATTTTCTCTTCTCCTTCTCGCCGTGGTGTCCCACTCAGTGTTGACTTCTATGATTTGGAAAGTAACATTATCAAAGAATGTTTCGTTGAACGAAGATGTCTTGTGAGAGGACAGTTTTTGTTGGTTTTGTACCATGAACGATGGTTATTGAGCCGAATATTAAATTTGTCCATTGTTTCTCCCACATACTGAATACCACAAGTGTCACATGTTAATATATAAATTGAGTTCTCCGTTTTACAGTTGGAATTTGAGTAGATGGTATAATTTTGTTTAGTAACGGAGCTGATGAAAGAACTGCTTGTATTGGCAGTTTTACAACACAAGCAGTTCCTTCGACCACATTGTTTGTAGCAACCGGGAGATGGAGTAGGCTGCTGCTAATACAGATGTCACTAATTTGTCACGGATGTTTTAGGTCTTCTGAAGGCCATGACTGGTGGTGAGGAAAATACTTTTTAAGATTTGAATCATTTTCTATAATTTTCCAATGCTTCTGAACAATGGAAGACACATTTTAAAATCAGGATGATAAGTGAGTACAAGGGTGTTCTGTTAGCTGCTTTATTCTTATCTTTGTACTCTAGAAGTTCTTGGCGACTAGTTTTGTTTGCTTTTTCGAAAGCGCTATCAATGATGTTGTTAGTATCCTCGAACAACTAGATGTTTACGTAGTTGTCCAAGTCTAGCATTTTGCGTATTTTCAGTAGAGCATATTCTCTTGATTCGCAATGCCTGGCTGAATGGGATGCCACAGGAGCAGTGTTTAGGATGGCAACTTTTAGGAGAAAGGAATTGATGTTTGTCCGTTTGTTTGGTATGAAGGTCCGTTATAATGGTTCCGTTCTTGATGTAACTCGTAGTGTCGAGGAAGTTTATTTTTCCATAGATGATTCATATGTAAATTTTATTGAATGGTGGAAAGAGTTACAGTGTCCTAGAAATTCATTAAGATGTTCTTGTGAATCTGTCCATTTGAAATCAATATCGTCAATGAATCGGAACCATGATAAGGGCTGGTATGGAGCACTAGCCAAGAGGCGTTTTCAAGTTGGCCCATAAATATGTTGGCATATGACGGGGCCATTTTGTGCCATACTAGTACCGTCTATCTGGAGATAATGTTTTCATTGAAAGAGAAGTTGTTGTTCTCTAGCACTAGTTTCAGAAGTGTAACAAGGCACTCAGTTGGAGGATTTTTTCACTACGAGTGTTCCATACCTCTTCACACGCCGCTATTCCTTCGTCTTGTGGAATGTTGGTATATAAAGAAGACACGTCCATGGATGCAAGCATAGTATTGCTTGGTAGAGGATTGAGGCTTTCCATTTTCTTTAGATAATCAGTCGTATCTTGGATGTAAGAGGTAGTTCTTTCACATGAGGTCTTAGATGATGGTCTCACAAATTCTGATATCTTTTCAGTTGGATGACTATTTGCTGAAACAATTGGTCGACCTGGGTTGCCCGTTTATGTATTTTAGGCAACATATAGAATCTTCCGGCCTTTGCTTCGTTCTCAAGAGGTCGGAGATAATCAAAGGTGTCATTGTCTATATGCTTTTGTCGAACATCTCTTGAAGGATGGTGTTGATCCTTCGAATAGTATTTAGTGTTGGATCTGTGGTTAATTGTTTATAAAAATGGAGTTTGAAAGTTGGCGATTTCCCTCTGCTATGTAATCTGTTTTATTCATGACAACCACAGCGCCCCTTTGTCGGCAGGTTTTATTACGATATCCTCTTGATCTTTTAACGCTTTCAGCAATGCTTTCTGACTTGGATAAATTATAATTTCTTGTATTTGTTATACAGGACTTTATATCAGACCTCACGTAGTTAATGAATGACTCAAGTTATCATTTTACTCTTAGGTGGTTTCCATGAACTTTTTCAAATTTTGGGATGGGCGTGACTTCTTCATTGGTGTCAGTATCTGAATCTGTTAATCCAGCTTCTTCAAGGTTTTCTTGCCCCTATTGTAGAAAAATCTTTCAAGCGTAAACGTCTGCGAATTGGTCTAAGTCCTCGTCTAGCTGAAAGTTATTTACATTTGATGGGATAGGACAGAAGTTTAAACCTTTACTTAAAGAGATTCTTCAGCACGTGTAAGTTCTTTAGATGACAAATTTACAACAATGCTTTCAGTTTTTGTTTCCGTCTTTTGAATTTTCTTTTCTAGGGACCTTATGGTTTGTTGTATTGATATCATTCATATCCTGATTTAGATAGACAGTGTGAATTTTATCTCTTTGAAATTTATTCCTTTGTTTTCTTTATGTTTGGATAGTTCAATTTTTCAATATCTGCGAGGCGACGTTTAATTATTGGTAAATCGTCACGTGAAATGTTACTATTGTTGATGATATCTGATATTTCATTTACAATTTGTTTGTAATTTGTGGTTGTAAAGAAAGTAACAGTTGAAGTAGCTGGATTGAACAGTTAAACAGAATTTCATTCCAACGGCTCATGAATCTTTTGATTTATGTCCCGGTGCCTGGGGACTCACTTTGATGTTTAAACCTTTGGTACAGTTCTACTTTGAATATATTTGTTTAAGTTTGATAAATGATGTTCAGTTTGTAGTTTCTTTTAGTTAAAGATCTTAATTTCTTGAAATGCAGTGCGCTATCCATGTTGTAAAGATAGCGATAGATTTGAATGGATTACACAAACATTTGTGAAATGCGTGCTACTGAAGATAATAATATAAGTGCCTATAAATAGCAGCACATGACATACAAATCTATGGGAGTGTGGATTAATCAGTACAGAGATTAATTCAATTACACAATTGAACATCATTTATCAAACTTAAACAAATATATTCAAAGTAGAACTGTACCAAAAGGTTTAAACATCAAAGTGAGTCCCCAGGCACCGGGACATAAATCCAAAAGATTCATGAGCCGTTGGAATGAAATTCTGTTTAACTGTTCAATCCAGCTACTCAACTGTTACTTTCTTTTACAACCACAAATTACAAACAAATTGTAAATGAAATATCAGATATCATCAACAATAGTAACATTTCACGTGACGATTTACCAATAATTAAACGTCGCCTCGCAGATATTGAAAAATTGAACTATCCAAACATAAAGAAAAACAAAGGAATAAATTTCAAAGAGATAAAATTCACACTGTCTATCTAAATCAGGATATGAATGATATCAATACAACAAACCATAAGGTCCCTAGAAAAGAAAATTCAAAAGACGGAAACAAAAACTGAAAGCATTGTTGTAAATTTGTCATCTAAAGAACTTACACGTGCTGAAGAATCTCTTTAAGTAAAGGTTTAAACTTCTGTCCTATCCCATCAAATGTAAATAACTTTCAGCTAGACGAGGACTTAGACCAATTCGCTAGACGTTTACGCTTGAAAGATTTTTTCACAATAGGGCAAGAAAACCTTGAAGAAGCTGGATTAACAGATTCAGATACTGACACCAATGAAGAAGTCACGCCCATCCCAAAATTTTAGAAAAAAGTTCATGGAAACCACCTAAGAGTAAAATGATAACTTGAGTCATTCATTAACTACGTGAGGTCTGATATAAAGTCCTGTATAACAAATACAAGAAATTATAATTTATCCAAGTCAGAAAGCATTGCTTTGAAAGCGTTAAAAGATCAAGAGGATATCGTAATAAAACCTGCCGACAAAGGGGGCGCTGTGGTTGTCATGAATAAAACAGATTACATAGCAGAGGGAAATCGCCAACTTTCAAACTCCATTTTTTATAAACAATTAACCACAGATCCAACACTAAATACTATTCGAAGGATCAACACCATCCTTCAAGAGATGTTCGACAAAAGCATATAGACAATGACACCTTTGATTATCTCCGACCTCTTGAGAACGAAGCAAAGGCCGGAAGATTCTATATGTTGCCTAAAATACATAAACGGGCAACCCAGGTCGACCAATTGTTTCAGCAAATAGTCATCCAACTGAAAAGATATCAGAATTTGTAGACCATCATCTAAGACCTCATGTGAAAGAACTACCCTCTTACATCCAAGATACGACTGATTATCTAAAGAAAATGGAAAGCCTCAATCCTCTACCAAGCAATACTATACTTGCATCCATGGACGTGTCTTCTTTATATACCAACATTCCACAAGACGAAGGAATAGCAGCGTGTGAAGAGGTATGGAACACTCGTAGTGAAAAAAATCCTCCAACTGAGTGCCTTGTTACACTTCTGAAACTAGTGCTAGAGAACAACAACTTCTCTTTCAATGAAAACATTATCTCCAGATATACGGTACTAGTATGGGCACAAAATGGCCCCGTCATATGCCAACATATTTATGGGCCAACTTGAAAAACGCCTCTTGGCTAGTGCTCCATACCAGCCCTTATCATGGTTCCGATTCATTGACGATATTGATTTCAAATGGACAGATTCACAAGAACATCTTAATGAATTTCTAGGACACTGTAACTCTTTCCACCATTCAATAAAATTTACATATGAATCATCTATGGAAAAATAAACTTCCTCGACACTACGAGTTACATCAAGAACGGAACCATTATAACGGACCTTCATACCAAACAAACGGACAAACATCAATTCCTTTCTCCTAAAAGTTGCCATCCTAAACACTGCTCCTGTGGCATCCCATTCAGCCAGGCATTGCGAATCAAGAGAATATGCTCTACTGAAAATACGCAAAATGCTAGACTTGGACAACTACGTAAACATCTAGTTGTTCGAGGATACAATAACAACATCATTGATAGCGCTTTCGAAAAAGCAAACAAAACTAGTCGCCAAGAACTTCTAGAGTACAAAGATAAGAATAAAGCAGCTAACAGAACACCCCTTGTACTCACTTATCATCCTGATTTTAAAATGTGTCTTCCATTGTTCAGAAGCATTGGAAAATTATAGAAATGATTCAAATCTTAAAAAGTATTTTCCTCACCACCAGTCATGGCCTTCAGAAGACCTAAAACATCCGTGACAAATTAGTGACATCTGTATTAGCAAAGCAGCCTACTCCATCTCCCGGTTGCTACAAACAATGTGGTCGAAGGAACTGCTTGTGTTGTAAAACTGCCAATACAAGCAGTTCTTTCATCAGCTCCGTTACTAAACAAAATTATACCATCTACTCAAATTCCAACTGTAAAACGGAGAACTCAATTTATATATTAACATGTGACACTTGTGGCATTCAGTATGGGAGAAACAATGGACAAATTTAATATTCGGCTCAATAACCATCGTTCATGGTACAAAACCAACAAAAACTGTCCTCTCACAAGACATCTTTGTTCAACGAAACATTCTTTTGATAATGTTACTTTCCAAATCATAGAAGTCAACACTGAGTGGGACACCACGGCGAGAAGGAGAAGAGAAAATTTTGGATCCACCAACTCCACACTTTAGAACCTGATGGTCTTAACGAAAAGATGAGAAAAGATACAGGAAAGATAAAGAATAATTTAGTACACAGCATCGTCCTTTTATCCTGTAATATTGGTCAATGGACGTTGCTAACTTCAACTACCAATTTTGTAAAAATCTTGAACTTCATCCAAATTATGTATTATTTTCAAGGCAGCTAAATTCAAGTGCAACATATACATTGAGCTGCAAAGTTTCTTATCATCTACATCCGATTTCACCTGGATAGATGCACGCTTGATAAAGCTAGTTAGTCTAGCGAAATATTGCGTTTATTTTCATCATTTTGTAAATATTTTAAACATTCTTATATTTACATACTAAATAGTGTGTTAAAATTACATTGTTAGGCAATCTATAATTTTATTTGTGTAATTGAATTAATCTCTGTACTGATTAATCCACACTCCCATAGATTTGTATGTCATGTGCTGCTATTTATAGGCACTTATATATATATATATATATATATATATATATGAATGAATTAACACATTTTCAAGTAATAAAACAGTTCGAAATATAGTTTATCAAAGATTTACGAAATCTGAATATTTAATGTGCCGAGATTAGTATATTTGGGAGGTAATTTGAAAGATTGTTATTTCTTATAACAATAATTAGATATAGGAAGATGTGGTGTGAGTGCCAATGAGACAACTCTCCATCCAAATAACAATTTATAAAAGTAAACCATTATAGGTCAATGTACGGCCTTCAACACGGAGCCTTGGCTCACATCGAACAACAAGCTATAAAGGGCCCCAAAAGTACTAGTGTAAAACCATTCAAACGGTAAAACCAACGGTCTAGTATATATAAAAACGAGAAACGAGAAACACGTATAAATTACATAAACAAACGACAACTACTGTACATCAGATTCCTGACTTAGGACAGGTGCAAACATTTGCAGCGGGATTAAACGTTTTAATGGTACCAAACCTTCTCCTTTTTCTGAAACAATAGTATAACATCACAACATAGAAAAACACACGATAAAATATCAATTGGAAGGCTTAACTCAATCAAAAAACGTAAATTAACACACTATGAACGAATTGCACATAATGAAAGAAATTGTCAAGAATGTGTATCTGGGTTGATCGAACAGTCTGTGCATTCTATATCTTTACAACTTAACTAAAACACACCCGTGACATCGCGGGTCCGTGACTGAATTAAATTATTTACGCCTTATTTTTCAGTTCAACTGAGTTCGACTTAAAAAGTTTTTCCAGAACGTTCAACTTACATGTTATTTTGTGATGCGACCGGAAGCTATATGTTACATATACTATTGGTATCGGTGTCGGACTCGACCCGGAACTTCTTAATTATTGGCAATATTAATTACGTGGAAAACAAATGGGACTGAGGGTGTAATTTTAATCAACACCATTGTATTATATTAGTTATATATAAAGTTGAATTCTTTGATTCATCGTTTTTACGTCATGACGGCTGACAAATTGGACCTCGTTATTTTAGTATTATAGATGTTTGCTTGTATATTAAATTGAAATAACCGTAATAGACTATTTTCATATTACCGACTTTTGTCTCCGAGTTTATATTTTTTCGACAGGTTACCTTTTCTGTAGTAGGACATCCTGGTACTCGGTCAAGTAAGAGCAGCTGAAAGAAGTAAAATCAAGCTTACAATCGGTACAATTTGGAGGGAACATCAATTGTTTTATGTTTTCTATACACAACAAAATCATTATAAAACAGTTTACTCTCCTCCCAAATTGTACCGATTGTATGTTTGATTTTACTTCTTTTGGTCGCTCTTACTTGGCAAAGAACCAGGATGTCCTACCATAGAGTAGATAACCTGTCGAAAAATTATATAATCCGGAGTCAAAAGTAGGGAATATGAAAAAAGTCTATTGGATTAAAAAAAAACAAGTTATAACTTAAAAGGGCATTATAGCTATACGATTTCGACAATATAAGTTGAAAAATTAACTTTGTTTTTTTTGTTTTTTGTTGTTGCTTTTTTAACATTTACAGTAACCGAATATTTAATAATAATATATTTATAAGCATTAAGTTTGATTCAATGTTGTAACTAAAGAATAAACCACAAAACTTCACCGATACAGAATTTACCTGCCAGACAATAATTCGATCTCTTTAGATCCATATGCATGCGACCTTTTATTTCACCTCATTTGGAGATGATTGCGCATGTGGTCAGCATGTTCAGTTATTGAAAAGAATTTCACCTGCAAATGTGAAACTAAGGATCCAATAGGAAGACAAATACTGCTTACTTATTTGACCATCAAATATTTTATTTTTTTTACAAGAAACACTAGGTAAAACTGTGATGTCATTAGAGCATAGTTGCAGGAAACTAATATTTATATCCTTAGAAGAAAAATAAAAATGTTAGTCGTATATAGACTTTCAGATGATTCACTTTACAAATATCGTTATTTATTTTCCCATCATTACTATTAACAAATGTTCAAGTAGTTATTTACTTTGAAGCGAGCCTTTTAACATGTAAACTAGTATATTACATTTTTAGAAGTGACTTTTATTTTTTGGTCTCTCCCAAGTCACAAGCCTGTAATGCAGTGATTGTCGTTTGTTGTTGTATATCATATTTGTTTTTCGTTCATTGTTTTGTACATAAATCAGGCTGCTAGTTTTCTCGTTTAAACTGTTTTACATTTGTCATTTCGGTGCCTTTTATCTTGTTTATAGCTGACTATGTGGTATGGGTTTTTCTCATTGTTGATGGCCGTACTATGACCCATAGTTGTTAACTTCTATGTCATTTGGTCTCTTGTGGAGAGTTGTCTCATTGGCAATTATACCACATCTTCTTATTTTTATATCTAAATTCTATATTTTTTCAACTTATTTGCATGTATTATATATTGAAACCATCATAACTGAATTGGTGTAAAAATAAGTCTCGAACTTTACTGATACAGAATTGACTTGCAAGATACTAATTCTATTTCATAAAATCCATATGCATGCGACCTATTATTTCACCTCAGTTGGAGATGAATGCGAATGTGCTCAGCATGTTCAGTTATTGAACAAAACTGAACGGTTCTAGTAATTCGTTTGCTGGATCAAACACTTCTCAGTTTTATTGTCACAGATTCTGAGACTATTGGTTTCTGGATAAAAGCTCATTTTCAAGGACCAGATTCTGTTTACTGTATAGAAGTTATTTTATATATACTATGAGACCTATTGTCAGCTTCCAAGTCAAAGCTTCTTGGTTTTAAAGTAACTTTTGACTCGACTTTTGGTAAGGGGTGGCAGATTTTGCACCTCACTAGGATGAGGCATTTTTTTTTTTAGAAAAAAAGAAAATGTCTTTAACTGTATTCTTCAGGGGGGAAACTCAATTTACATCAACATAAGGAACGCAACTTCTCGTTTACATTATTGTGTAACAAGGAGAACTATGCACGAATACTTATATATTGATTTCATTCTCAAACCTTGGCTGTTAGAGGCAATTCTTGGACAAAGTTCTTTAGTTTAAAATTTTTATATAAAAACATGCAGTTTTGGTCAAATTATCATGATATCCGACATCAGGGAAACTGTAAGAAGCAAATGTTGAAACAAATATAAGTGTAGAATACATGTATTTATCAAACTTAAGGAAAAAATCATAATTTTATTTCAGTATAAGGGCTAATTCCAGAAACTTATTACTCATATTACTCGAAGAAAAGTTAAAATATTAATCATATATTGACACATTACAAAGATCGTTATTTATTTTTCCTTCATTACTATTAATAAATTTTCAGGTAGTTATTTACTTTGAAGCGGGCCTTTTAACATGTAAACTTAGTATATAACATTTTTAGAAGTGACTCTTATTTTTTGGCATATGTCACTTGTCAGGTACAATATTAGCAAAAACTTAAATTATTAAATGCATGGTTTTATCAAATGTATGTATTCTATTATCACTTTAACATATATTAAAGTTATCAAAGATATAAGGTCTGATATATAATGGAGTTAACAGATATTCAGTAAACAACACGGTTGAAAATATAGTGAATTAAATATTTGCAGTGTTTGAAAATGCATTGTTATTGTAAATCGGTCAGTCAATATAATAATATGCTTTATTGAAACGTGCCGAGATTAATAAATTTTGAAAGTTAAGTCTGGTTTCTTAATGGAACTGCCTCGGTGGTCTAGCGGAAGCATTCTCGCCTCAAGTTCAGGAGGGCCATGTTTCGAATCCCGGTGAAATCAAACTATCAATAAAAAATGTAAAAAATGGTATATTCTGATTCTCGGATAAGTTTGCGGCATTTAGTAGCAAGGACAAACATAAAGTAGGGATAATATGTCCGGTAGGGTGACATATTTTCCTGTAGTCTGTTATTTTGTGATGTAGCACGTTAAAAATCTGGCTTAGTGTGTCGGTCTTGACCAACATAGGGTTTACTTTATAGTACTTCAATATGTTCTCGTCCTTGCATGGATGTTATATTTGCCACTGGACGTTTAACACCAATCAATATATCCATCATAAATTAATGCAAAAAAAAAAAGGTAGATTATTTCGTTTTGTTTAAATTTTTGTCAACTGTCTGATACATAGACAATATACGTACGTTGTCGGAAAATATAAAATTTATTTGTATAAGCTTTAGAAACAGGACGAAAAGCGAGGCTCGCCGAGCTTTTCTCCTGTTTCGCAGCGAGTACAAATAAATTTTATATTTTCCGACAATGTATATATATTGTTTTATCCTGAAATTTACACCCAACACTTGAAACTTTAGTTGTGAAAATCTAAATCATTGTCTAAGTTTTCAAAGAAATCGACATAGTTTAAACGCGGACCGCGAAGAGGACCCACATTGAACTGATACGCAAAAGAAATATCCACATTACCGCTTGCTCAACATGGAAGAGGGTAACAGGAGACTTTATTTGTACAATAGTTGGCTGATTGCAGGATAAAATGAAGTAATATTTGATGTAAAAGGGGAATTGGTTGAGGAATGAAATAAAGTTGTAACTAAAATTTTGAAATCTATTAATTTGAACTGTAAAAACAAAAGATAATTATTCACTAAAGATTATAAGATCTTCAGTCATACAAACAGATAGGAAACTTATCAATTCCTACCATTTCATTGTACTGTTGTATCATCGAATTAGATGAGTTATTAATATTAATGTCTTCAACACAGTAATTTAAAATTTCCCAAATTACAAGAAATTCTGAACATTTCCCGGACTAAATCCATAAATAAAATGCCTAAAAACGAAATCAGTCATAATTTGAATTATTATCATTTCACTAACAATGAAAACTCCTCTTTATTAAAACCAAAGAGGTCATTTCAGCCTTAAAAACTTTACAATATATATATTAAGTTTGTAAGAGAATGATAAACTCTTTTTAATTAAAAGTACTCGCTTTCGCTCGAACTTGATCATGAAGAAAAGGGTAATCATTTTCTGGCATAATCACAAAACTTGTTATTTTTTAAATAGTTTTCGATGATTGAGTTCCTCGATTAGTTATCCGATAAATGTAGACTTTAAATCATATTGCAGTTTCACTATATGGACTTTGAAAGCGAACTGTATTAGACGAGGCAACGGTTCTATTAAACAATTAAAACTTATTGAGGATGTGCTCTGTTTATTATATACAGCTACCGACCGTTTAAAGTCTCAATTATAAAGTTTAACAATATGTTATTTCTATTGCTGCAATAAGGAAGAGCTGACGAAAAATATATTTTAAGATAACGTATGGATTGCTCTTTGTTAATCAAATAACGAAACAAATTTGTATGAAACAGGGCAAAAGGCGGAGGATAAGATGATGTCAGTTTTATTGTTTCATGACATATATAAAACAAATTTGTATTCGATAAAAAAAAAAAAAAAAAAAAATAATGAATGATAGAAAAGTTAGAAAAAAAAATTATATTGAGGATAAATGCAGATTTTTCTGTTATTCATTTTGCAGCGACAGACAAAATCATCCGTCCATTAATCGGTCGAACTATTCTTTTTTAATACCTACTCACGTGAATTATCGATCATTCTATTTGTTATTTTCTGAAATATTCTGAAATATTTGCCACTGAATATTAAACAAATAACAATCAATTATAAATCAATTATCATTTAGTAATGCCAGTAGACAAAATCTTAACCAAAGAAATATTTTTTAGGTCTGAAATATTGCCGATGCTTCTCTGGCACGATACGTGGTGATGTAGTGATTCTTTTTCTATTAAGGGCTGCGATGTTTTCTTATGCAAACAAAAACAAAGGAGATGTACAACAATAACCTTCAACCTTCAAATTCAAACTCACGAAAAATTCAACATAAGTGGGGATCAAATTTTATATTTGGTTAATGGGTTGTTATCTATTTTTATTTTAGAGGGGTGATAAAGTGGTCAGTTTCTTTTACATTATGATATTTACAAAACGAAAGTGCAATAAGACATAAATTTGATACATGTACTATTATAAATTGTCAAACACACTCACATATGAAAAATATAAAAGCAATTCAGCTTTTTGTCTGTTTGAGTTTATTTTATTATATTCCTGTCATCTTATTTTAAGACTATTTCTATTATTTACAATTATTTTCATTTTGAGTTTCTTTATAGGAAAAAAATATTTACAAACAAAATATGCTTTGATGTTTTTTTCTCTGTACTTGAGGAATCACACAAAGTTATAAATGAATGTTACCTTCATCTGGGAAAATAATCACAGAAAACAGTATTAACAAACTTTCATACGTGTAAGCCTTTGTTAAACCTTCCATTCCAATAAAAGGGACAGAATGAAGTGCGAGATCAATAGCTCAGTTATGTTATTAAATGATAACGTTTTTAATAATTTATCAAATTCAAATATTTGTTTGTTAATATGAGGTCTTAAGAACGGATTTCATTGTTCAGATTCGTTCGTGGCATTAACCATATTTTATTTACGTAATCTTTTGATCTAGAAACTGATTTGTTTATTCATTGCGACATTTCAATTGGACATTTACTTCTAATGACCCCTCCTCAGAGGTAAACTTAAACAGTTACAATAGAAACAACATATAGACATGTTGTCATATGTATATACATTTTTTTCAAAAATCAAGGAAGTCTGGTACCTGCAAATATATAATCATTCCCCCGAGGAATGTGGGAAAACGACAAAGGCTGATTATCTTTGTAAGAATTTCAGTATGGTAACTTACAAATTCTCATCATAGTACATCCTCTTTATTGGCTTACCTATATTTGATATCAGGGTTACCAGATGGACTCTACTCCTGAAACACTGATCGTGCCCTTGGTTTGTTCGGTTAGCATCAAAGGCTTGTCTGTAACTTTTAGAACCTGCGGCCGTTAAGAAGTGTGAAAACAAACGAATTATTATCGGAGGCCAAATATGTTTTTTTCTAGAATACCATCATGTATGCCCGTGACAAACGTTAAGGAAGCTAACATTGTAAAAAATCATCATAACTCACCTAAATCAAGAGAAAGAATCACAGACAAAGCTGAAAGGACACTAATACGGTAAACGCTCCCTTCTTGCAGCTTCCATTTCACCATTCCAATAATAAAATCGGATCGGAGCAATCTTATAATACATGTAACGTCTTCAAACATTTGGTTACAACATGTTTTCTGCATACAAATGATGTGATTGTATATGGTGTAAAACCCGTCGTTCTTAGTAAACTCATTAAATAGATGTCAACATAGACATGTAACAAAGAAGATGAGCCTGAAAATTATTATGAAATAAAACAAATGATAATATATTAAGAAACAGTTCAATTTAATAAGTTTCTATCAGTAATTTATGCTCATCAATCAAATTCATAAACCGTTGGTTAGGTCCTTATCACAATTCATCCTATAAGTTATGATTGTACTTATATTCACGAAACCAGTGAAGAATTTTGTGACGTTAGTACTTCTGTAATTATCTAGAATTTTATAAAGTTCATCTGTTATGATATAAAAAAGACTACATTTCATCATTTGAAACAACCCCAGTCTCAGTATAGAAGAAGTGAAAACTCTTTTGTATCACATATTTGCTCGTTATAAAGCATAACTGATCATGTGCTGTGTTTTACTATCCTATTGTCTTTTTTTTGACAGGAATGTGACTTAGATTCCTTTGTTAAGAAGATTCTCGCACAAGTAACCTACTCTATAGCCACCATCCGATTTGATTATATTTTACCTTCTGACCTTTACAAAATATACATTCAATTTCCTTCTGGTAGTTAGTCTTTTCTAACGATGAAATGAATAGTTTGGTATGAGGTGTCTTCGGATACATTTCTCTTTCATGGTAGTTGGTTCTCGTCATCATTTATGAAGCTTACTGCAGAAATTGGCAGATTCAGAGAGTAAGATTTGAAATTCTCTCTGTTTATTTTATTTATCATATTTATCATATTTATTTTGTTATGTTTCTGGTAGTGTGTTTAGTAAACCGTTTCTGGTAATGTGTTTAGTGAACCCTTTCTCTTAAAATCACAATTTTGCCCAATGGTTTAATAGGGAAAACACATACTAGTTCTGCTGGATTACAACTATTTATAAGAATGATTATAAATACTTCTGATATAAGATACTCCGAAGTAAATTTATCAAAACTGGAGACAATAAAATTGAGAATGGAAATGGGAATAGCATGTTTTCTCTCAGGCAAAACATAGACTCTCTACCCTGATTTAAATATTGGCTATCGTTGATTATTATTTGCTTTACGCCCACTGAAATAATTGCTACTGGACGTCAAACAAAGAACATAAATATCTAGCCAACATTTCAAGGCAAAAGGTAAGTGTCTGTCGCACTCTATTTAAGTCACTAAATGTGATGCATTCTTGTAGATTTAGGTTCCGAGTAAAATTTGAAAATGTCGAATGTTATTTTTCTATCGGATTTTACCTATGAAACCTATTGTCAGAGCAACACGAAACAAATCTGGGGATGATGTCACGTGCTGCTCCAGAAAGTAAAAGCAGGTTCTGCTCCACTAGTTGCATTAACTATCAAATAACGAAACTATTTTCAAAAGTGAACAGCGAGTTTTTTGTTTTTCTTTTCGAACTGTTTCTTTATCCTTTATATTTCATCTCTTGACATAATAATGCAATGAATAGGCAAGTACGTCAGCATTTTCATATCAAAGTAGCATATCAAAGTAGAACTGTGAATTAGTACATTACACTATATTACAAATGTTTAATAGTTCATTTGAGGTCATAAATTAGTTCAAAGCGTTTTATAATTATTTTCCAACTTCTTCTTCAATTCATCTCGACACGTTACTGTGGTGGTGATATGCTTTTAAAATGCAACTCCAACAAAAGATATAATTAATAACATGGTTTACATTAAAATTATTTGTAAAAACTTCAATTAAATGATAAATGTATAGATTATCTAGTGGAGGGCCAATTTCAGAGCTCTTTTAAAAATATATAATACGTAATATGTTACCTTCGCTTACTTCACATTATATATATTTAACACACTTGCATCGAACTTGGTGTGCAAGATTCTGGACGAAAAATCCCTGTCAGTAAGTGTCCGCAAATCGCTAATAGTTACCGCGGACATGTCTAAACATCCTTTACAGTAAAATGTCTTAAGAAATAATATGTAAAGAATTCTGAATAAACCGCTGCCGTATTAAGTTGCAATGACTTGGGATTTTATTGCTCCGTGTTGGAGGTCTAACTGTGACTTTGATATGTCTAATCTGTCTAACGAATGAATATATTTTTTAAATGTTCTACTTTCTTTCATTTTGTGAAACAAGGTCTCAATTGAATTTGTTTCTTTGGACGAAAAATGTATTCATGTATAAGTATCGTGTGGCTGTAAGAGCTAAAGGAAAATAATATATTCAGGTTCGCATTTAATAAAATCATATAGTTTCAAAATCTATTTGAACATGCTCATAATAAAATAAATTAACGGATTTTTTTTTATGTAAAACTGATTTTATTTCGATCTGGATTAAATCCAAAATTTATAACCTTTCCCTTACAGAGATTAAAATTGCAATAAACCTGTACCGGGTTTGTCATAATGAACGACTATACTTTACAAAACACTGTAACAGTTGCTTTCCATATATTGTAAAACTATTAAGTATATTGCTGAGCCTACTAAGTTGGGGAAAAAGTTGTAATATATAACCGGTTTCTGCGTTATTTTGGCTTCTGCGAGTATGTTTTCTCATTTCAATCTTCTTATTTTTAGCTTTTAGAGAGCATACCATATTGCACCAAATAGGCAGCTTTGTTCAAACATAAAACATTTAATCATGCAGTAATCAACCTATGTTATATTATCAAAGTTAAATCTAAATACCGACCAAATACAACATATCATTCGGAATCCAATTGGACATCTTCTTTTTAAGCATTTATACGGATATGTTCACTCTTGAACACGATATGTTCAATTGTTTCTCAAACTTTGGTATCATGGGGTGAACTAAAGTAAATATTCTAGTTGTCATAAAAGAGAGGCGAAGGATACCAAAAGAGCATTTAAATTCTTAAGTCGATAAAAAAAAATTGACAACGTCATGCCAAAAAAAACAAAAGAAAAAGCGAAACAGACAAACAACAGTACACAAAACAAAACACAAATTATAAAACCAAAGATTGAGCATCACGATGTCAGGTGCTTAGGAAGGATACGTTGATCCTGCCCCACACGTGGCACTCGTCGTTGTTCTCATGTTGGTACAAACCCGGTGATAAGTCTAATGCAGAGGTCACAATCGGGGGAAATGAGGGCGGGATTGTAGTTACAATTGGAACTTTCCGCTGTCATCTGTGAAACAGATATTCCAAAACGGTATACCAATTCGTGATGGCGTTCGTAAAATTTACGAAGAGAAAAATCCATTGAAATCGATCAGAGCAAACGGTAATTTTTTCTAACTTTTTTCCAAAAATTAGTCGGCAAAACTGGTTACAATATAGTAATTGAAGTTAGCTGATTCCTAGAACATAGTTATTTAGATATCAGAAAAAGAAAGGCGAAAGATACCAAAGGGACATTCAAACTCACAAGTCGAGAACAAACTGACAACGCAACAGCCAAAAAAGAAAAAGACAAACAGACAAATAAATCATAATACACAAAACACAACATAAAAAACTGAGGAGTGAACACCACGAACTCCACCAAAAGCTGGGAATGATCTCAGATGCTTCAGAAGGGTAGGCAGATGCTGCTCCACATGTGGCACCCGTCATGTTGCTCATGTTAGTACAAACCTGGGAATATGTCTAATTCGGTAGGTAACATCCGAGGAAAAAGGGGCGAGATCATTGTGATAACGACAATTGGAACATATCCGTCGCCATCTGTGAAACAGATTTTCCATAACGGTCAACCAACTCGTGATGGCGTCAGTAAAATTTACAAAGGGATGATTTCACTTTCACCACATGGAACTCTTGGTTTAATAGATTTCTTTTGAGCAGCAACCCTCTAGCAAGGAAATCATGATAAGAAACCCAAGCCCTGGAATATCGTATCAACTGGGAGATACATACTCCGTATGCAGGCGCTGCTGGAATGTTGCTACATAAAAAACGGAAAGTTCACAACTTGGAAGCTGAAATCATCTCTCTTATGGTAAAGTTTTGTTTTCAACCGACCCTCATTGTCAATTTCTAGATGTCAAGATATGAGGCAGACTTAACAGTATCTGGTGTGTCCTTTATTTCAATTTCGATTGGATAGATGTGTTCAACAAAGTCACCAAATTTTGAATTATTTAGTGAGATAACATCATCTATATAGCGGAAAGTAAAGTTAAAGGATACTGCTAACTTCGTTTCTTTCTTCCTAAGAAGTCCCTGTTTGAAGTCAGCCTCATGTGAATAAAGGTTCCCATGGGAATGCTGATTGTTTATTGAAAAACAGGTCCCCCAAACGTAACACATATGTTGTCAATCAAGAAATCAAGCATCTTGATAACGTCAGTTTCAGAGAATTTTTTGTTTGAATCAGAGTGATTTTTTGCAAAGTACGATTTATCCCTCCCTGAGACAAGAAACTTGTATCGATCTACATAAGCCTTTTTTATGAACAAAGCATGACCAACTCTTTCAATTTATCTTTTAGTTTGGAATGGGGAATACTAGTGTAAACTTTTAAAAAGTCAAATGGTTTAATACTATTGCAAGATGAAAGAGTCTTAGATTGTATGTACTCTAAAAGATCTTCGGATTTTTTTAGTATCCACATCTGATTCACATCACCCCTGGGATATGTAGTTTCACAATTACTTTGAAATCCCAGCAATATAATGTTGTTTGTAAGGACATTAGTGTACTAACACAGTGAAGAAAGATCCAGTTATCGTTTGACCAGGCTGTGAAATCATGATACAATTTTAACCACCTTTTAATAAAATGAGAAATATTTGATATAGGTGTGGTTTCTATACTGTTAATTTTTTACCTGGATATCACTGTGTAGATAATAATCTGACAATCACCAGCTTTGTAGTTACCCAAGTTAATAAAATATTTATCTAATTTTCGTTCATCAGATCCCCTTAAATGTTGACAATTAAACTTTAGATAAATGATGGTAGACATAGACAATTATAATTTATAAAACAATAGAAGGTCTAATTGTGGGTTGAATAAAATCAGTATCACTTAAACATTTTTAAGGAAAGACTAGTGTAAATGCACATGATACAAACATACCACGAAATATTAGACTAAGAACAATTAATACTGTATGCATATCTTTTTTATTGCGGTTCTTCGCTTTCACATTGTTGAATATCTTGAATAGTATTCCGCTAATAACATGCTTACAAGACTCTGCTGTCACATTTACGCATCCCCTATATCTCCTTTTATTTTTGATAAATATTTATAATAATGTTTACCTCATTTTCAATGAAAAACAATTTTAACACATTTACTTTAAAAAGGTAAAAATTCTTACTAAATGTCTAAGTAATGGTATCAAGATGCGAAACTAAAGCAGTAATATGACATAAATTATTCTGTCCACATAATGATACTGAGTACTTTTAATGATTATGTTTTCCATTGGAAACTTTGGTATTCTTAGATCGTAGACAGAACCAACATAACCAAATAATAAACACAAGTACCAAACAGCTGCCAAATCCCATCAGGATGTATATCCAAAACTCTGAAATGAAAAGCAAGATTGTATACATTTTTATAAATGTTACCTGCTAAGATGGGTTATTTACAAGCTAGTGGACCCTACTGGGTTCTAACTATTCTGTTCAGGTTAATCTAGGTTGTATCATGTGTTATGTCAGAAAATCGCCTTTTAATTGTAGCCAACAAAAGACACAAATCAATAATAAAATTTAACAAGATTTATTATACACTAGTTTACAAAAGTATTACACAAAAAGAAATGTCAACTTAACTGTCAAAATATGAGTCCAATCTTTTATCTTTTCTTTATCCGGAAATCTTCACGGGAATCCACAGAATATAATATCCAATTGGTCACAATCTAGTATGATGTAGTTTGTAAATAAAAGTGTCAATCCAACTGCTGAGAATGTTGATGTCTATCGATGTCTAAGTCTATCTATGTCTATGTCCAAATCTCTATATTCAACTAACTTTTGGGTCTGCATTTAAATACTCAAACGGAAACTTCTAGACAACGCTAGAAATATAAATTACGCATCTTTTATTATGATCATTCTGGAAACGTTATGTAAGTGAAATAGAAAGTTCTAATCATTCCATGAGTATCAGTGATTGTTCCAGTGAATTCTAAACTGCATAGTTGTAACACAATGTGTAATATTTTGTACACAATATAACAAAATATAATGTAAACATTCTTAGGCCACACAAAACAAATTAGGCCAACTAAATAGATATGATAGTTACAATATCATAACACCTCCCCCCTTAAAAAAGTTTGAGTGTAACAAAAACTTTTCATGAATAATATGTACAAAAATACATAGTAATATATAGTAAGTATTTTCAAAAATACACAGTGTTTTAATAAGTTCTAGATAAAGCATCTGCTATTACATTATCTTTACCTTTAATATGTTTTACAATAACATCATATTCCTGTAACAATAAACTCCACCTAGTCAATCTCTGGTTCTTGTTTCTCATTTTATGTATGAAGGTGAGAGGATTATGATCAGTATAAACAAGAATAGGATGCACAGTGGGATTTAAATATACATCAAAATGTTGAAGTGCAGACAACAGTGCAAAACACTCTTTTTCAATAGTTGAATAATTTTTCTGATGTTTATCTAATTTCTTAGAAAAATATGATATAGGTTTTCAACATTATCATCTGTTTCCTGATATAAAACAGCTCCAACTCCTACATCGCTTGCATCAACAGCAAGTTTAAATTGTTTTCAAAGTCTGGAGTGATCAAAACTGGACTATTAATTAAAAGTGATTTGCTATTTTCAAAAGCGTTTTGACAATTTTCACTCCAGATGAATTTAGAATCTTTCCATAAAAGATGAGTCAATGGTTGAACAACAGTCGAAAAATTTGAACAGAATTTCCTGTAAAATCCAATCATGCCTAAATATCTCATAAGTTGTTTTTATTTGTAGGAGGAGGAAATTAAGTAATTGCATCCACTTTAGCCGTAATAGGTTTCACTTGACCTTGGCCAACTGTATGCCCTAAATAATCAACAGTGGCCTGGCAAAATTCACTTTTTCCAAGATTTACAGTCAAATTTGTTTGGGACAATCTATCAAAAGTATCATATAAATGTGTTAAATGCTCTTCCAGCTATCACTACATACAATAAGATCATCAATATAAGCATAACAACAGTCTAAATCTTTTATAACATTATTGATCATTCTTTGAAATGTAGCTGGAGCACTTTTCATGCCAAACGGCATTACAGTATATTGAAATAAGCCATCTGGTGTGACAAAGCTGATATTTCTCGAGCTCTCTGTGTCAATGGGACTTGCCAGTAACCTTTCAATAAATCAAATTTGCTCACAAATTTTGCTTGTCCAATGTTATCAATGCAGTCGTCTATCCTTGGAATCGGATAGGAATCAGATTTTGAAACAGAATTTACTTTTCTGAAATCAGTTACGAAACGAAAGGTTTTATCTGGTTTGGGCACAAGCAGACAAGGAGAGCTCCATTCACTGTTACTCGGCTCAATGATATCATTGTCAAGCATATATTTAATTTCTTGTCTCATAAATTCAAGTTTGAGTGGATTGAGCCGGTAAGGATGTTGCTTAATTGGAGAAGCATCACCTACATCGACATCATGACAAACAGCAGTGGTTTTGTTTGGCACATCTGGGAAAAGATTTTTAAAAGAAAATACCAAAGCTTTTAATTTTTCTCTACGATCAAAAGACAGATGTGCAAGTTTTGAATCTAAATTTGACAAAATTTCTGAATTTTTCAATCTAACTGTCTCTTCCATAGTTTTAGAACTAAAAGGTGGTTCAATTATATCTGGTTTGTCATGATTGTTCTCCAATTTAACCATGGCTAAAGTCTCAACTGGTTTGCTTTCACCTTCATTAGTACGCTCAAAATATGGTTTTAACATATTAATGTGACACACTCTATTTTGTTTACGCCGACCTGGTGTTTTACAATATAATTCAAATCATTGATTTTACTCTCTATGGTGTAAGGACCACAATATTTAGCTTGTAATGGGTGTCCAGAGACTGGTAAAATACAAGTACCTTATCACCTGGCTCAAAAACTCTGTCCCTGGCATCTTTATCATACCATATTTTCATCTTATTCTGAACAGTTTTTAAATTGTTCTGAGGAATTTGACAAGCAGTATACAATTTTCTTTAAATCTAGATACATAGTCTAGAATATTCAAGTCAGTGTGTTCAGTTAGCCATTTTCCTTAATCAATTTTAAAGGTCCCCTTACAGTATGACCAAATACCAACTCAAAGGGACTAAAACCAAGGATTCTTGAACAGCCTCTCGGATCGCAAAAGTAAAAGTGAACACCATCATCCCAATCCCTGTCAAATTGAAGACAAAAGTTCTAATCATGTTCTTCAATGTTTGATGAAAACGTTCTAAGGCACCTTGAGATTCTGGATGATAAGCACTTGACCTATACTGAGCAATCCCTAACTGGTACACGACTTGCTGAAATAAACCTGACATGAATTTGAACCCTGGTCGGACTGTATAGACTTTGGAAGTCCTACTAGCGTGAAAAATTTGATCAGAGCTTTGACAATAGTAGGTGTCTTGATATTCCTTAACGGAATAGCCTCAGGAAAGCAGTGGAGGTACACATGATTGTCAATAAATACGCATTTCCGGTCTTGGTCTTCGGTAAGGTCCAGCGCAATCAATGAGTACTCGGCTGAAAGGTTCTTCAAATGCTGGAATAGGCAGAAGTGGTGCTGGTGGTATTTTCTGGTTAGGCTTACCAACAACCTGGCATATATGGCATGATTTGCAGTATTCTGCGACATCACTTCTTAGTCGTGGCCAGTAGAAATGCTGTAAGATCTTAAGACAAGTCTTCCTTATACCTAAGTGTCCAGCCAAGGGGTGTCATGAGCAAGACCAATAATGTCTTGCCTATAAACTTTAGACACCACCACTTGGTATACCACTCTCCATTCCTCCTCTGGGGTAGCATCAGGGGGCCTCCACTTTCTCATTAAAATGCCGTCTTGATGGTAATAGCATTCGGCCACTTTGTCTGCTTCTTCCTGTGGTTGAGCCCTTTTGCAGAGCTGAAGAACCTCAGGGTCTTTATTTTGTTCTTCGACAAATTTCCTTCGGTCTAATGAATGGCTGTTTACGTCTGGCCAAGGCATAATTACATTCTTGCTAATACTAGGTGGTCTTATTACGGCCTTCTCTGAGCTACCGGGACCTTCAATGTCGGCTAGAAAGGTGTCAGAAAGGTCCATGTAATCAAACTGGTCTTCTTGCAAATCCTTATTTTGTTGTTTTCTAGCCATCGCCCTAGTAACGACACAAGCTGGATACAGTTCAGCATCATCTTCAGGTGATTTAACATCCACCACCGGTTCACTGGTAACAATTGGTTCAGCAACCACTTTGTTCCTAGCTAGATCATTTCCTAGCAATAATGAAACACCCTCAACAGGGAGATTAGGACGAACACCCACAACAACTGGTCCAGTTATCAAATCTGACTTCAGATAAATACGATGGAGGGAACATCTATACAACCTTACTCCACACCTTGTAACAAAACGGAGGCACCAACAGAAGTCTCCTCGGACAAAGGCAACACACCTTCTAACAATAAAGACTGAAAAGCTCACAGTGCCCCGTAAAATCTTAATAGGCTGAGGAGTAGTATTATCAACAATAGAAACAATCCCATCAGACATAAAGGGTATATAATCCTCCATGAAATCACAAAACTGGACTTACAAGCCTGACTCGCAGGACATTCCAACGTGTTGGTAACACGGGGTGTCGTACAAGCACTGGTCTTGGGCTTATTATCTCTGTCATTCTTCTTCTGGAGTCTAAAACAATCAGCCATCAGGTGACCATTCTTCTTACAATAAGGACAAGTAAGTGACTTCTTCTCAAAAGTTTCAAACTTTGGACTAGACATATTATAACTAGACTGTCTCTTATTCTGTGCAACAGGCTTACTATCAGTACGCTCAGTGCTTTGATTCTTGTAATTTCCACTCAAGTATTAAAATTTAGACCTTTTGAAACTTCTCTTATGTGAAATGGTATAATTATCGGAAATAACAGCTGCATCTTGTAATGTCTCAACAGTTTGTCATCTAAATGTGTTTTTAAGTCTAAATGAACACACTGCTTGAACTCTTCTAATAACATCAATTGTCTTAAATTATTAAAATTTTATTTATTTTCTTTGACGTAAGCCATTTATCAAATAGATCTTCTTTTTCCTAGCAAATTCAACATAGGTTTGTGAATCAAACTTTTATAAGACCTAAATTTCTGTCTATATGCTTCTGGCACTAGCTCATAAGCTTTCAAAACCTCTTTTTAACCTTGTCATAATCAGAACTATTTTCTGATGAAAGTGCTGAGTAAATTTCAGCGGCCTTGCCCTCAAAAACACTTTGCAGCATTGTATTCCAAAAGGCTTCGGCCATTTAAAATTTTGAGCAATTTTCTCAAACTGTGGAAAAATTTATCAACTGTTTTTCACAAAATTTGGGAACCAAACGTATGTTTTTGCTGCATCAAAATTAAAATGTTCTGATTTTGATTGGAATTTAGTGTTGCTTTCTTCTTTTGCCATTTCAATTTTCATTTTCCAATTTCTAACCTTTCCTCATTTCAAGTTCTGCCTGTTTTAATTTAAAATCATCTTCTTTTCTTTTCTTTCATCTTCTCCATCTCTAACCTTTCCTTCATTTCAAGTTCTGCCTGTTTTAATTTAAAATCATGTTCTAATTCAAGCTGTTTTAATTTGAAAGCATCAACATTTTCGACCTTGAGTTCAAGAGCCTCTTCACCTAAAATTTCTGCGTTAACTAGTTTGTCTATTACCAAATTTTTATAATTTGTTTTCTCATAGATACTCTAAAGTCTAATTTCAGATGTCTAGCAAGCCACACTAATTCCTCTTTCTTTAAATTATCAAACCCTTCCAGGTCTGGCGTTTTCAAAATTTACCGGCATCAAATGCCATATTGTAGAATTTTGTTGGCTAATTCAAATAAAAATACTGAAAAATTTTTAATAAGATATTAACGTTATCCCGAACACGAGCCCCAATTTCTGTTATGTCAGAAAATCGCCTTTTAATTGTAGCCAACAAAGACACAAATCAATAATAAAATTTAACAAGATTTATTATACACTAGTTTGCAAAAGTATTACACAAAAGAAATGTCAACTTAACTGTCAAAATATGAGTCCAATCTTTTATCTTTTCTTTATCCGGAAATCTTCACGGGAATCCACAGAATATTATATCCAATTGGTCACAATCTAGTATGATGTAGTTTGTAAATAAAAGTGTCAATCCAACTGCTGAGAATGTTGATGTCTATCGATGTCTAAGTCTATCTATGTCTATGTCCAAATCTCTATATTCAACTAACTTTTGGGTCTGCATTTAAATACTCAAACGGAAACTTCTAGACAACGCTAGATATATAAATTACGCATCTTTTATTATGATCATTCTGGAAACGTTATGTAAGTGAAATAGAAAGTTCTAATCATTCCATGAGTATCAGTGATTGTTCCAGTGAATTCTAAACTGCATAGTTGTAACACAAAGTGTAATATTTTGTACACAATATAACAAAATATAATGTAAACATTCTTAGGCCACACAAAACAAATTAGTTCAACTAAATAGATATGATAGTTACAATATCATAACACATGCCAATTGTTTGTATTAACTGGTAGATAGATAGATAGGTCTAGTAATTTTAAGACACTGGTACCAACTCATGAACATGCACATGTATGCCACCTGTGCATATGAAAATAAAAGAAAACACAATTGAAAAAATGATTACAAATCATAAGAAAAATACGGGTCGTCAACACCAAAGGATAAGAGAAGAAAAAGACAAACTCAGGTCCTCAAAATACAACATACTACATGTATTAGAGTTCACACTGAGCAAGACACCGCACAACATACCTGGAACCCAATTACTCTAAAGACATAAACAATTCCTGTCCCACTACAGCCTTCATATTAGAATCTTACTATAAATGATATGTATCATTCCTTTCCATACAAGATTCATCCAATCTACATTTGCATCAGTTAGCTTTATCATCTGATGACATTCGATAGTTATTTACATTGCAAAGTCCTTATTTTCTTCGTTTTCTTTCTTTTTTTAAGAGGACGGGGGTGGGGGATAGGTATTTACATTGCAAATTTGTCCTTATTTTCTTCGTTTTCTTTCCTTTTTTAAGAGGACGGGGGGGGGTGTTGTTACAATATAAAGCCATTGACCATTATTATTACAAAACAACAAACTACTTACTATCATTTTAAAATATGGGTATAATCGTGGAACGATAATCTGTCTAGATATGTTTCCAAGTACGCATGGTTATCGGACGTAAGTACTAATGATTCAGTAACATAACTACATTTGTATCAACCGTTTCACAGATGATATCGGATATATTCCTTATGTCGTAACTACAATACCCTTCCCTTTTCACGAATGTGACCTACCGAATTAGACTATTTACCGGATTTGTAATAACATAAGCAACACGACGGGTGCCACATGTGGAGCAGGATCTGCTTACCCTTCCGGAGCACCTGAGATCACCCCCAGTTTTTGGTGGGGCTCGTGTTGCTTAGTCTTTAGTTTTCTATGTTGTGTCTTCTGTACTATTATTTGTCTGTTTGTCTTTTATTTTTAGCCATGGCGTTGTCAGTTTATTTTCAATCTATGTCCCTCTGGTATCTTTCGTCCCTCTTTTGTACTTAAAGATCAAATGCCATATAGATTTAACATAAGATCTTCAACATTGAAAAGAAAGAACAATCTATACTTTACATATGTATGCCAAGCTCTAATTAGCTTCCTATCTAGAAAGATAATGAAACATTATATACAGAGACTATCAAGTATATCAAATAAACATCACATTTTATAAAACACAAATATTTAATTATGACCAAACCCAATCACTGACGAGATTCTTGACTTAGGACAGACACAGTAGGGTTGGTAAAACTATCTTAATGAGATCTCTAACTTACCCTAATAATAATATTAATTAGAATAAAAAAAGACAAAACGCAAAGAAAAATCCGTATTTCAATTAACTAACAAAATAATCAAGGCTTTACTGAATAATATTACCATAATAGAATTTATAGACTATAAAAAAAACTCGGATAAATTACAAATGAAACCAAATTGAATTTTAAATACCTTATCAAAGAACTCCCAGTTACTGAGGTACTCTTAATTACTAACATCAACGTTATTTGAACATTATTTGCTAGTTGTCTAAATCGCAATCATACCGCATCTCCGTTTTTTGTATCTAGGTATTTAATCTGTTAACATAAAACCAAGCAGTCCTACATTCCTACATTAACGAAGAACTTTCGGAGTAGGTTTCATACAGGAACATCACTAACAGTGTAGGAATACGACATCAAGATCAAAGTAAATTTGTACTTAGTTTCAATTCCGAATGATGTTAACCCCAAAAAAAAAAAATATGAATAAAAATTTTAAAATTCTGATACAGATATTGAACAATTCAATATAACACTTTATTATTAAGCCTCAAAGAAAG
>JAASAO010001042.1:0-44033 GCA_017311375.1 Mytilus coruscus | reverse complement strand
TATCCTTGTAACGATTTGTGTACAAATGTAATTGTTAATCGTAACACTGAGGAGGCTGTGATATGATCGAACTGTCGTTGAGTCAATGTTTCTCACCCGTCAGTTTAATCCACGTGACTGAGCATGCTGGACAAGTGAAGGTCCTTAAATCCACATTGGAATGTGAAATAGCTAGTATTTAAATAGCGGAATTTAAAGTTTTATAATGTTTTGGCATCAAAACCTTCCGATCGATGTTTTGACAAAACATGTACTTTTCTATCATAGCGGGTATTTACCTTTACTCATCCTTGGCGTATGACATAAGCCATATGATTATCGAGTATTTCTGTCAGCTGTGTATAATTGTTCAATCAAACTCTTATCACTTGTCAATTATCCGACAGCTTGGTCAAAATATAAACATCGTCATGTTGCATTCAGTAATGTCAGTCTTACGGGATTCTTTCGATATACTTGTGCTTTTACTTTATATTTAATAACAAACATTTGTAAATATCGTACGTAGTAAAAATTGCGCGGAAAATGTTCATTCATGAAATATTCATGAATTAAACGATGTCTCGCGTAGATTTCTTATGATTTTCTTCAGCGCATGGAAAATCCGCGAAGTAGTGTTTGTATTACTCATTTTCAAAATGAAGTTAAATTCACCTGAATTGTCGGTGGACATTCATTCTTTTTTATTCAAGCTGTAATCTTTTCAAAAGGACTCAAAATTTCAAAAGCATCTTTCTAGAATCAGTATTCAAACACTAGTACTACATTATCTTGGAGCAGAATATTTGCGATAGTCTGTCACCGGAAGTTAGAGGCCGACGCCTTAGGAAAGTATTGCTACAGCAAACTTCCCAAAAACTTGTGGACAGAGTGTAGTACGATTATGTTTACGGAAGTTTCAGTAAAATCATTGAACAGTTCAAAATTCAATGAGTATCTCAAGCACTGCAGTGAATTTGTTTTATAATGATTTCCATCAGCTGTACGCACATCCATATAGAAATGGCCCAACGCTTCATTTAGTTTTAATGTGTCATAATGTTCGAATCCTGATTCATTTTCTTTCTTTTAAATACTCCCGGACAATAGTCGCTGCTGCTATATTCTGCTTTATTGTTTTATCAGCACTCATTTTCAAACGTTATTGTTCGATTTCTTCATCACTTGTATCGACAAATCGTCTTTACCATACTCCATCTTTAGTTGGCATAAAACACATCACTTATGCGCTACATGGAAAATCAATAGATCATCAGGTTACGCGATCAGTGGGCGGAGCATACACATTAAGAGTGAGGGTCAAATACGCGGCCAGTAGGTGGAGTAAACATGTGAATATTTGACGTTAGGTTTTGCGAAGTGAAATCTAGGACATTTGTGTGTATAACGTTTCATTAATTATATACTCCATATGGTTAGCATAACCACACGTAAAATGTTTTCAGGTTGACTAACTAGCATGATTATTTAGACAGTGGAATTGTTGAACGGTTCGCTTTCGCCCTCACCGTTCAACGATTTTCGACACTGTCTAAATAATCATGTTAGTTGAGTCAAAGCATGATAACTTATAGTGTATACGTTTGAGTACTTAGTGGATTAGCAGCAAAAGTCAATTGTCTCGTCTTTGGTGAGACATGGCCAAAGACAAAATATGCTGCCTTGAGACGATCCATAATGCTATAGACACATAGGAACAAATTGACCAATGATGTTACAGAACAATATAGCGCTTTGAAAAAGCAACAAACATTGTAGCAGGCATATACTAGTACCAGCCTGGTGATGTTAGTGAGTCTTTCTAAACGATATTAGCAGGCTATTGTTGTTTGCCTAGATATACATGGTATGTGATGGAATAATGTAAACACAGTATATTTCTACACAAGGGCTTAAACAATAACAATCATAATCTGTAAAGGGTTTTCTTTAAAACAAAACACACAAAAAAACAAACCCAAGCCTGAACATGTATATAATTGTTTGTCAAATGACGAAACGAAACATGTAAAAGTTAAATAGCTAAAATGGAAATCTACAGAAGGCTTACGTTTGGTGCATGTTTAACTAGAAAATTATAACACATTTTAAAGAGTTAAAAATCTAACATTTCATTTTAATATTACAAGTTAAAAGCCCATATAAAGTACGTAGTACGAAGTTGAGACCATTGAAGATCCTGCACTCCGAAAGATAAAAAGATGGGCGAAAGATAAAAGAGAGACATTCAAACGCATATGTCGAAAATAAACAGATAACGTCATGGCTAAAAAAGAGACCCACATACAAACAATTGTACACAAACCACAACTAGAAAACAAAAGACTGAGCAACACGAACCCTGCCAGCCTTTGATTGCGATGGAGTTGAAATGATGTCCAGATTTCATGCACGACATTTTTAGTCCACGGTATTGAAATAAAATTAAGAATGGAAATGGGGAATATGTCAAGGAGACAACAACCCGACCAAAGAGCAGACAACAGCCGAAGGCCACCAATGGTCTCCAACGCAGCGAGAAAATCCTGCACCCGGAGGTGGTCCTCAGCTGGACCCTAAATAAATTGTGTACTAGTTCAGTGAAAATGGACGTCACACTAAACTCCAAACCATATATGAACTAAAATTAAAAACATACACGACTAACAAAGGCCAGAGGCTCCTGACTTGGGACAAGGGAAAAATGCGGCAGGGTTAAACATGTTTTGTGAGATCTCAACCTCCCCTATACCTCTAGCCAATGTAGATTAAAGAAACACATAGCAATACGCACAGTAAAACTCAGTTTAAAAGAAGTCCGAGTCCGATGTCAGAATAGGTAACAAAAGAAACTAAGCTAAATGACAATGATACATACATTAACAAAGGACTACTAGCAGTTACTGACATGCCAGCTCCAGACCTCAATTAAACTGATTGAAAGATTATGTCTTCATCATATGAAAATCAAGTACAATCCCTCCCGTTAGGGTTTAGTATCATACAATCATAAAATATATGAGAAGAACATAACCGTATAAAAGTATCATTTGTTCTTTGTTGGACACGAATTTGTATCACTTTCCACACGTTTTCAAATTATGTAAATGTCTGCACTTTGAGGCGGCCACCATAAAGTTGGAATATCATTTTCTGTCCTCCCCTGATTTGACTGTCGGGACACACGACATGAAGCATTGTCTTCCTTGATGCTGAAGGGGTTGACAAAGAAATGTCCAGAAATAACAGGTCACGAGTTCTCATCTAAAATATGCATATACCCTTTCCTGTTTAAGTTTTCTTTGATTGCTGTCGGAGTTCTATTCCATGGTATGAAATGCACCACAAAAACATGACATAAAATCTAGCTTTGTAGGTTTTCCCGTGGTACAGTTCATTACATTCTGGTTGAAATCGTTCATCAATTTTACGCCACAAACGAACTTTGTTGTTGTTTCAAATTCCTACCTTTGTTTCATTACTACATACAACTTTTTGTCAGTTTTCCCGCACTTTCCAATCGTTTTTTTTTTTTTTTTTGTCCATCTTTGAAAGAAATGATTGCGAGTTTTGAGTAGTTTATGATAACAAAATCTCTGACTATATAATTTACCAGTGATGCATTGTATGAAGACTATGATTATTGACATCAAGGTCTATGTTAGTGTTGTTAAATTTAGCACCTAAATGTAATTTATATGGATCTTTACTCAGTTGGCCTAACACTAATTAAGTCTGCTATTAAATTAGGATACTCTCGTTATGGGATAAAATTGCAGGAATGCATTCAACGATTGTTTGCAGAATGCTGTGCGGTTTCGGTACATACAATTGAGCTCATCGATATTTAACTTTTACAGCGTATTTGTCTGTATATAGATATATATATATAGTCATGTAAACATAAATTTGCACAAGATTGGACAGAGTTCATAGACAAATAAAGAAAAAAAATATTTAACGTACAGAAATTATACAAATAAAATCATTTCAACAACACTTTCGAAACACAGTCTTAAACTAAATAAATGTTATCGACAAAACATGTGTCGCTGCATTAAATTTCGCGTTTTGTTTATAAACATGTTGTATATGTGGTCATCGACTTCCCTGATGCTATACAAATAGTCCAGTTTCAAATAAATATATACCACAACTAGCACACTTGCTGTTTGTATTTACTAGAGAAATATCCTGATACATAGTGCAATGTTGATCTCATGTTACGTGATTTGTTTTATAATATTTTATTTATGTGTTTCTACTGCCATTTGGAGAATAAACTTGATAACATGGTAGGTCACTGAAATAGCCACTGTTTAGATTCACAAACGTCCTTTGAATGAAGGTCTATAGTCTGACAAATTGTTGAGACGTTTATACGCCGGTCTATTGTATAGGACAAAACAATGACCTGTAGATATTTTATTGTTTTGCTGTTGTCTTTATTGGTTTTCATTCTGTGTGTGTGTGTGTGTGTGTGTGTGTGTGTGTGTGTGTGTGTGTGTGTGCGTATGTAAGTCGTGTCAACTGGGACACACACGTAGGAAACCTTTCAATTGGGGACACATATCAAACGGGACGTCCCCAATTGACAAAGTGCTGTAAATAGATTTTTGGGGTCCTCTTCTATCAGAAACAAATTTTCTTACAAAACTATAATTTTAATATTTGTCCTCAGTTTAACTATTTCAACCGGACATAGTTTGTGTAACGGCTTACATGTTTGAAACTCGCAAACCGCGGACGGCTCACACTCGGTCCGCATTTGCACTATCTTATACATATCACGTGACTGAACCATAATGGCGACCTGTCTGCATGAAAAAACAGCGGTGAGGTAAAACTTTACTACTACTAGTAGTCCTTTGTTAATTTATATTCATCATTGTCTTTTGCTAAGTTCCTTCAGTTACCTATCTAACATTGGACCGGATTTCTTTTAAACTGAGTATTATTGCTGCGTGGGATAGGGTTGAGATCTCACAAAACATGTTTAACCCCGCCTCATAATTTTGCGCCTGTCCGAAGTCAGGAACCTCTGACCTTTGTTAGTCTTGACGAAATGTATGTTTTTTATTTATTTTGGTTCATTTATTTGTTTGGGATTTTAGTTTGACGTCCATTTTCGCTGAATCAGTATTTTGTTAAGGGCCGTCAGGAGCCCGCCTCCGAGTGCGCGATTTTCTAGCTGTGTTCAAATGGTGTTCATGCATAGGAACCTGATGTTCAGTAGTTGTCATTTGTTGATGTGGTTCACAAGTGTTTCACGCTTTCGCTTTTTATATAAATTAGACGGTTGGTTTTCCGCTTGAATGGTTTTACACTAGTCATATTTTTGGTCCCTTTATAGCTTACTGTTCGTGTGAGCCAAGGCTCCATGTTGAAGACCGTACTTTGACCTATAGTGTTTTTTTTTTTAAATTGCGACTTGGACATGTTGGATGGAGAGTTGTCTCATTGGCACTCATACCACATCTTCTAATATCTGTATAGATATCACATTATCAGGGATCTCCATGACCTGTTTTTAGATGGCGATAGCCATCGTTAAAATGTCATCTGCCACCGCCCAATGATCACCGCCATCATTAAATTATCTGCCATCACAAATAATACCCGCCATTGTCAAAAATTTGTTTTCATTTCTCTAGCGGCCCCATTTTGTTAGCAATCATAATCAATTAACCCTTAAGATTATCCAAAGGGTCCTCCTGATTACAGATTTCAAGCCCTGAGGGATATTCGGCTAAAGATCACTAATCACTTGTACAGGTAGATCGACACACCTCAGTGACAGGAGAACTCTTAATTCAAGATAGACAATTGATTGCATTATTTAATTACGTTTCAGCAAATGCTAACGAAAATTTTAAATTAAAAAAATAAAGGTTTAATCCAGTATTTTAACAGAGAAAAAAGTGTTACAAGTCGAACATATGATTCTATATTGACCAGGGTTTTCCATTCATTTTGGCCTAACAGGCTACAGCACATCGATTACAAGTAAATATATGGTTATTTACTCAATCAGAATAAAAGCACCAGGTGCCGCACTTTAATTCAGTTTTAAAAGTCGACACTATCAAGATAACGAGATCATTCGGAGACAAAATGGATGGTATACTCAGATAAATTTTTGATTTTGTCAGCAAATTATTGTTCACAGATTTGATTTGTAAATATTCCTTCATCGTAGGAAATTTTCCGTATTTAATTGAAGTTTTCAGGCCTGGTAGGTCATATCGAACCTTCGATCCGGCGTAGTGCAAACCAATGACAATTATCATGTCATCGATTCATTCGCGATTTAAACTAAACACAACAGAACAAATTGAAAACAATGCATGCAAACTTTATAAATGTATTATCATAAAAATGCACACCTTTGTGTCGCTTAGCGGGGGAAAAATCTGTGATGGAATGTTTCATCTTCAACAACAAATGGAAGTTTTTAACGACCTTGACATGGCACGACTTTTGCATATACTGATATCTCTCGGATTTTCCAAATAAGTCTTTTCGATGGATAACAGCCGTGTTCCGATAGAAATACAAACCGAACTCTCAAATGTAAATAAAACCTAGATAATAATAAAAGTTACGACGATAAAATAATCGATAAGTAAAATATGCACCCAAATTTTTGGTTGATGACGATTGAACCGCCAAAACTGCTTGAACGGTCAATTTGGCGGCGGTCGGTTCTTATGGAAAACACTGATTGACTTACGCAATCAGCATCCTCTTTTAAACGATTATAAAATAAGACGAAACTGAACAAAATTTCATACCAAATAGCATTAGTACAGCAATTATAGATAATATTTGATCACTCTACAAGTTTAAAAATAAATACATGTACATGAAAATTAACTGCAACTTGAAAATTTGAAGAAATTTCAGATCATAAATTATATAATTCCAAATTCATTTTGTAGTTTGCAATCAAATTGATACATCCGTCTTCTGGTTTTCATTCAAAATCGAAAGATGAATGTTGCATAGTACATGTAGTAACTATGAAATTAGCTATCTAAGTCATTAAAACTTTGTTGTTGCCTCCAAGTCATTTCTTCAGCGTTTTACAAAACGAGTACGAAACTCGTAGTTGATGCTGCAAGTGCAAATCGTCGATACCGATTCATGACTTAAGCTTCTAAATTTGACAGTGAAAAATCCAACCTAATTTAATGCCCTAAATACAATTACCAAAATAGCAAGAAAACAAAGTGGGAACCCTAAGGACAGCTTGTGGTCATTCTTGACTAAGGGGACGAATGCAGGCTTAAAATGACAATTAATGAAAATATTTGTTATTCTATAATGAAATGAATATAATAAGCAATATGTATCAGTTGTTCACCATTCCTTACATGGAAATGAAGGAATGAAATATTTTCGATCACGCAACAGCGTAGACACAGGGTTTTGTCATGGTGAAAGTTCCTCCATCGTTAAATTTTCATCCATGGAGATCCCTGGATATAACATGTATAATAGACATAGTTAAAAGTACTCAGAATATTGGCTTTATTGCGCACTGAGCACCCTGTAGTTCCCTTTATAAAATCAAGAGCAAGGCACTGGGTGTGGTGGTCTATATATGATGTAGATAATATTTACTGACATCCTCCCTACAGAATAAAAATTTACTTATAACGATGAAATGTAAATTATCGCAGACTTATCAGCCAATAATTAATTAGCCCTACATATAGATCTGCAAAGGTGCAGAGGAACTGATAATTTTAAACAAAGAAAAATGGTTTTGGTTGATTTTTATTTGACATGTTTGATAAAAATCGATCCAAGAAATAAAAAAGTTACACTGGTAACTGCTAAAAGGGAAATCATGTGAAACTGGCTTGACAGGTATGTTGTGTGAAATTGCTTTTTCTATGGTTGTGGCCTGTTATCTATTTCTTGCATGAAGAGATATTTCTCGTTTGACACTGCACAGAGTATATATTTTCGCATAGTTGGTATTGCAGACATATTTGTGTATACTTTACTTCATGGTACATTGTATTAACAAAATTGAAAAAAAAAAAAAATCACAGTCTGTTTACATGGTTTAGTACGAAGTGAATATGAGTTTATATTTAGGATATAGTAGGTACCCATTAGGGATTAATGAGAATTAGAAGGTACCAATTAGGGATTAATGAGAATAAGAAGGTACATGTACCCATTAGGGATTACTGACTATTAGTAGGTACCATTAGGGATTAATGAGAATTAGTAGGTACCTATTAGGGATTAATGAGAATAAGAAAGTACCTGTACCCATTAGGGATTAATGAGAATTAGTAGGTACCCATTAGGGATTAATGAGAATTAGTAGGTACCCATTAGGGATTAATGAGTATTAGAAGTACCCATTAGGCATGTTAGGGATTAATGAGAATTAGTAGCTACACATTAGGGATTAATGAGAATTAGTAGGTACTCATTAGGGATTAATGAGAATTAGTAGATACCCATTAGGATTAATGAGAATTAGTAGGGATTAATGAGAATAAGAAAGTACATGTACCCATTAGGGATTAATGAGAATTAGTAGGTACCCATTAGGATTAATGAGAATTAGTAGGTACCTGTTAGGGATTGATGAGTATTAGTAGGTACTCATTAGGGATTAATGAGAATTAGTAGGTACCCATCAGTGATTAATGAAAATTAGTAGGTACCCATTAGCATGATTAGGGATTAATGAAAATTAGTAGGTACTCATTAGGGATTAATGAGAATAAGTAGGTACCCATTAGGAATTAATGAGAATAAGAAAGTACATGTACACATTAGGGATTAATGAGAATTGGTAGGTACCCATTTGGGATTAATGAGCATTAGTAGGTACCCATTAGGGATTAATGAGTATTAGTAGGTACCCATTAGCGATTAATGAAAATTAGAAGGTACCCATTAGGGATTAATTTAATGATAATTAGTAGGTACTCATTAGAGATTAATGAGAATTAGTAGCTATAGCATGTATAGGTACCCATTAAATATTTATGATCATGAGTATAAGTAAATATTGAAAGAAAAAAATTGAATCGTCAACAGATTTAAATGGGGATGGTAGAAGTATGTGTTCAAAATTAAACTTGGACATTTGAAGCCAAATTTTCAAATTTATAAAACTGTTCAATTGTAATTTTCTGAAATTGATTTAATAATATTTACTAGAACATGCCCGCCCATTATGGATCCGTGACCTACAGTACCCTTATTTATAGGCTGGATTTATCACTTGCACTTATATTTTAAGGAAAATAATATTTTATGAAGGAATGCATATGTATATACCTTTTTGTCTTAGTACATGTATTTAAGTTCTTAATGTTTTATTTTAAATAAGTAGTATTAAAAGTAAGATAGGTCTTTTATACCCTTGTGACAAAGATGCTCCACAACAGAGGAATTTACTAAGAGAAGAAGAAGACATGTATACTATTGGTATTGGTATCGCATTCAACCAGGAACTTGTTAATTATTGGTAATATTATTTATGTGGAAAACAAAGACCCTTGAATGGTGTAATTTTAATCAACACCATTGTCCTATATTAGTTATATATAAAGTTGAATTCTTTGAATCGTTGTATTTACCTCATGTTGGCTAACAAATTGGATTTGTTATTTTAGTCTTATAGATTTCATGGGCAGTATGTGGACTGAGCATGCACAAAAGCTCATAAGGAGCTACCATTTGATTTTTATGGGTGGGCTAGGATGAAAATTTTGTCCTGCATTTTTTTTTAATGTAATCTCTGTCCTGCCTTTTTATTTTTCACTCTATTCGGTCCTGCCTTTTTTTTTTTTTAGTGTTTCCTGACTTTTTTATACCACTGCAAAAATTTTGTGGTCGATATTGGTATCACGTCACGTCGTCCGAAGACATTTGGTTTCCGGACAATAACTTTAGTATTGGTAAATAGAAATCTATGATATTTAAACATAAGGTTTATAACCATAAAAGGAAGGTTGGGATTGATTTTGGGGGTTATGGTCCCAACAGTTTAGGAATTAGGGGCCAAAAAGGGGCCCAAATAAGCATTTTTCTAGTTTCATACAATAACTTGTGGAACAGTGTATGGATCTCTCTGAAATTATACCACAAGTTTCCATACCACAAAGGGATGGTTAGGATTGGCTTTGAGGGTTATGGCTCAAACCGCTTAGGAATTAGGGCAAAAAATGAGAAAAACAAGGGTGTCCTGGTTAATGGACAATTACTTATAATAATATAGTAAGGGAGGTAATTCAAACACAACTTTGAATTACCTCCTTACACTGCTTTTAAATTATGTATAAAGAATTTTGTATTGTCCTGAGGTGATTAGCTGTCAATTCATTTTAGAAGTTACTATTTTAATAATTTAAAAATGCTAATTTAAGGTACATGTAAACTATGATTTTGTATGTCATTTTCTATTTTAAGACTTTTATGATGTATTTAAATGGGTTATTATGGTTGCAAACTCCATTGGAAATTTGAATTGAAATTATGACCATGACTGAGGGAAAACATTTTTTGGAAAAGGGGAGGAGGTTAAAAAAAATTGGTGGGGGACAATTTTTCTCCTCAAGATTTCAGAAATCAAAAAGAAAATCCTTCAAATTTTTTTTTTTTTTAAAGGGGAGGTCAATTCGCCAGAGCATATTGTATTGTAATAAATTCAAATCATATAACCAATTCTAAGTTCTTTGACTACAGTTATTCTGTGTCATTACAATCCAAATTCAGACGTATCAAGCGCGAATATTGTGTCCATTTTTGCCCCAACTGTTCAGGGTTGGACCTCTGCGTCAGATCCAGCTGCCCTCGCGAAGCAATTTATTTACATAAATTGTCATCCTGCTTTTTTTTTTGTCTTTTTTTTAAATTGTTTTACATTTGTCATTTTGGGGCCTTTTATAGCTGACTATGTAGTATGGGCTTTGCTCATTGTTGAAGGCTGTACAGTGACCTATAGTTGTTAATTTCTGTGTCATTTGGTCTCTTGTGAGAGTTGTCTCATTGGCAATCATACCACATCTTCTTTTTATATGTACAACATGTACAATGGTCAAGAGCATTTGGGATATTGTATTCCAGGTTTTAATTTTCATTCACAAAATATACCTTCCGCTAATTTCTTGAAAATAAATACACCACGAAAAAAGTACTTTTACAGTACCTGATGAGAAAATCCATGAAACATTTATAAAACATCAAAATTTTATTCATACTAATAAAGGCATTAAAAGAATTGAGGCAAAGTATACTCATACATATGGCAGAGCAGAAAAGGAGGGGGGCATTGTTCATATCTAGTTTATTTTGGGCCCTGTTTTCAAATAAGTCCATATTAAGGTTTGAAGGGTCCCAAATTAAACTTTGTCTGATTTCAACTAAAATTAAAATGTTGGTGTTTTTATATGCTGAATTTAATCTAACCGTCGATGTTGTTAGATTTTGATATCAGACCATTCATGCCATTCTAGGTAAACTAAATGTCCTGTTTCAAGTTTTAAGATCTTTGACCACATTTATTTTGTGTAAGAAACCTATATTATGTCAAAAATTTAATCGCAATCCAAATTCAGACAGTATCAAGCTTGAATATTGTGTCTAAACTTGCCCCAACTGTTCAGGGTTCGACCTCTGCTGTCTTATCAGGCTGCGCTCAGCCAAGCATTTTATTTTGTTTAACATATTAATTTGTATTTGAGAAATTAATTTTCCAAGAATCTATTCATAGTGAGGAAAAAAATTACTTGTGTTGTATATATGGCAGGAAATAGAAAAATTATGTAAGGGTCAGTGAAACATTGAAATATTATCACACTGGACAAGGATTGGTAATAGACATGGGACCGTTGTTCAAAAGACTTGATTGTTGAATGTTCAAATAAACATAAAGTATTGAAAAGCTACATGTATTTTAATTTTTTGCTGTAACGTCTTCCTATGATGTACTTGGGAAGTTGTCATAGTATTTTGAATGAATCATACATTGTACCACGTTTTAATTTATATCAAAAGCCCAAGTCTTACATTAAGTAAATGGGTTTTCAAAATGCTCACTATTAAAGTAACATGTTTCCTATATTAATCCTCAAAATGTAACCATCATCTTGAGTAACCAGACGCTATATAATTCTAACGGTCCAAAATTATCTATTCACTTAAAGTCATATGAAACTTATAGCTGTTAAATGGAGCCTATGGGCTATACAAATTACAATGTACATCTCAAAAACCTAAAATCAACTTATATTTTCCAGTATAACAGTATAATATACAGTCAGGGGTACTACTTGTACAGTACAAGTAATCTTTATGTACTTGAAGAAGTAAATAAAATATACTTATATAAGTTAATTATAATGTTTGAATAATCTCCCTTAATTTTCTCAAAATTAACTTGTAAAAGTTATTTTTTTTACAATCCCACAAAATTCTCAAGTTTTGAGATGTAAAACATGGCTTTAACAATTTTTCTCAGGTTACAGTAGCTCATAATTTTTATTATAGTTCATTGTTTCATCTCATTAATTCAACAAAGAAACTGATTGCCAAAGATCTTAAGTATTTGTGCAAGGCCTTCAAAATTGCCCTTGTGGCTTGTAAATGCATGAAATGAGCAGTGTTCTGAAGATAACAGACAATGAGATTTTCATTGTCCATGAAATTACACTTAAATGATTAGTAAAGACATCTGCAAAGGACAGACAATTAAAAATTCTATTAGAGCACAAAGAAGTCCTAAGAATTCAAGAAAAGATAGGATGACTTTTGACTTGTATAAGCAAAAATCTGAATGTCTGAGGGACATACATGTAACTAAGCCTAATTTTTTTACCTATACAAGTCAATAGAATACACTTGTATAAGTATCCTACAAATTTACTTATAATATATAAGTATATAATATTTACTTACAAGCATGACAAGTAAATAAAATTACTTGTACAAGTAGTACCCTGACTGATATATACATGCCTATAAAGCTTAACACATACATTTTATATATTTTTAAAAATATTTGTTGGTTTATTGTTTTGCTCTTGAAGTCAGTTTTGTTCATTTAAACGATAGGACAACAGAGATGGTACGTGGTTCGATTCCACCCTAGGCATTCATTTATATTGGCTGGTAAAGCGGGCAGTTGAGCTTAGTGGCCCTGCGCTGACTCTGTTGTTCCTACATGTATGTGAAAATGTCAACCAGCCATTGGGAGGGCTTGCTTTCTTTCTTTCTTTTCTTCAAAGTCTAAAACAACAAAACCATGGTATAATTGTGAAAATTTGTTTTTTGGTTATTTAGATTGTTTATACTCTGGTTGCATTGCATTACCGTGATTACCAAAGGCTCCATTTAACAGCAAAAGGTTAATGGTAACAGACAGAGTTTACATTTGGTTCTGCTCTGCTCTGCTAATTATGATGAAAAAAAAAGGTTAATGGTAACAGACAGAGTTTACGCTTGGTTCTGCTCTGCTCTGCTAATTATGATGAAATTATAGGCTTTGGAATTTGAAAATTTCCTGAAATTAACAGTTATACAGACTTCTAAATGCCTTCAGATATTCAGCAGATATTTGTTATATCAGTCTACTATGAGGCGCTTAACAGATCAAGTAATCAGGTAATGTTTCAATCTGCTCTGCTGATTTTTGTCAAAATAATGGATTTTTGACTTAATGTTATGAAAAGAAGACCTTCCAGAATTTCTTTCTATATCTTCAAATAATGGTTGTTTTTATGCCCCACCTACGATAGTAGAGGGCATTATGTTTTCTGGTCTGTGCGCCTGTTCGCTCGTCCGTCCGTCTGTCCCGCTTCAGCATGTTCAGGTTAAAGTTTTTGGTCAAGGTAGTATTTGATGAAGTTGAAGTCAAATCAACTTGAAACTTAGTATACATGTTCCCTTTAAACTGAGTTTGACTGTCCCTCTGGTATCTTTCCTCCCTCTTTGATATGATCTTTCTAATTTAAATGCTAAATTAGATTTTTGACCACAATTTCACAGTCCGCTGAACATAAAAAATGATAGTGCGAGTGGGGCATCCGTGTACTATGGACACATTCTTGTTTGGTATGTGAGTCAGTCATAATGAGTTACATATGTCAGTCAAGGGTGTAACTTGAATAAGTTATTAGAGAAAAATAACATACATGTGTTATTATGGATACTTTCTCTTAATCTGTAGTAACATATGTTTGTTATCAGTTAAATGTACCATAAAAAATTTTATTTTCAGTGGGCACTTGGGAATTCTTGAAACTTGCGCAGTAACTTAATACATAACCTTGAAAACTAATTTTCCAATTCAATTAATACATTTTTGATCAACCATGGTAAATCAATGAGACAAGGCTTTTAAGTGATAACTTAGCTGTAATAACAAGGCTTAGTTATTACAGGCATTTAGCTTATTACATGAGACACTTGGGAATGACTAGGAAGCTTGCGCAGAACCTCATTACATGCTCTTATCATTATTTATTACAATAAATTAAAATACATTGTGATATATGTAGGAGAAAAGGCTTTGAAGAGATGTAGAGAAGCTGTAATAACACCCTTTAGTTATTACAGGCACATTTTTTCTGTAATAACATGGGTGTGTTATGCATGTTTGGCAAACTATGGGCTGTTATATCTTTGTAAAGTTTACATGTAATATACATAAAGACAATTATAATATCAATAGAACTAGTACACAGTTTAACAAAATAAAGGATGTATAATGCCCCTTTGAAACATGTAACATACATATGTTATCACAGATTTTTGATTTTTTAGCCCTCAATAACAAATGTATGTTATTTTTCTCTAATAACTTATTTAAGTTAGACCCTTGAATGTATGTAGTATTGTTTAGTTCCACTCTGGTGACTTTTCTCAGATACATGTACAGAAACAATGTACAGAGTTATTTTTTTTCCTTAAATTGTTCTGCCTTTTCATGAGGTGCACTTTAGACAACTGGGAGATCCTGGTTGATAAAAATATCTGATGTTCAACATTAATTTCATGATCCCACCTTTCAGGACAGGGCTCGACAATAACGCTTGTCCGATTGTCCGTACCAGGGACAAATAGGTCGGACAAGTAAAAGCTATATCAAGCTTGTCCGACGGGACAAGTAAAATTAGTCCAGAAAATAAATAAGTTAAATCATTCTGTAGAAAATGAATTAAAATCCGACTTTCATGATCAAAGTAATAAACAAAAACCAGAAAAGAAGATAAAAACAAATATTAATTTGACATGTTTACTTATGATCGATAATTTAAAACTGGTTCTTTGTCAGATACTTTATAATAGATAAAACACACTATTCTCAGAAACCAGTCTAACCGATCCGAATCAGCGATGTGCTTTGTAGATAAGGTAACAAGACAGTCAGCTCCATGTTTAATAGTAGTTGATCTTGTTGATTGGTTTGAATAAACATTTTAATATATTAAAAACAAAGCTGATTGTAGTGAGGCATTAATCATAATAATCAATATTTTATCAACATAAAACCAAACGAGTGTAGACTAACAGGTTCACCAGACTGTGTCTCATGTGCAGAGTCTGATGAGACTTTGGCATTGATGAAAACTAGAACCTAAGTCCTGTGCCATGACTAGATTCAGTTGTTCTCGACTCCATATTTTTGAAAAGGATATCAAGACACACGTGACATATAAATCAAATTCTGTTCTATTGTTTTAATTCATTTTGTTCATTGAATCAGTTTAAAATGCTAAAAAGTTAATATTAAGATTTTTGGACAAGTTACAATTCCATTCGGACAAGTAAGTTTTGGTATGTACTTGTCCTATTGGGCAAGTTGAAAAAAAAGTTATTGTAAAGGCCTGCAGGATAAGGGGCTTCAAGTTTTACTAATGTCCGTACATATGTACTTCCCATTATATTTTCAATATAACTTTATGAAGTCAATCACAGTTCTTGTTGGTAGTGTTGTACTGATGATTGATAAAAGTCTCAAATTCTCCAGTCATGGGTGACAAAGCTTTCATCATCATACCATTACTTCTCTTATTCAGATCTACTGAAAAACTATTATCAACAAATGTAAATAAAGATTAACAATTTCTCCACATTACCACTAAACAGGTCCTCATTTAGTAGGAATCTATCATGTGTGTCCCTCACTTGATGGTACTTGGACAATCATATGTGTGTTCCATATTGATTTTGTTAGAAAATGTCTTGTTATCACCTTTCAGCATTGTTCAGCTCACCTCACATAAAAGGTTAAGTGAGCTTGTGCTGATGTTCAACATTAATTTCATTTCAGGGCTTTAAAGTTTTACTAATGTCTGTTCATCTGTACATCCCAATACATTTTCAATATATCACTTTATGCTGTCAATCACAGATCTTGTTGGTAGTGATATTCTAATGATTGACAAAGTGTCAAATTCTCCAGCTGGTGGTGGAAAAGATATCAGCATGATACCTTATTTCTCTTATCTCAAATAACCAGAAAACATATTGGCACCAAATATAAATGAAGAATCATGATTGCAAATTTCCACTAAACAGCTCACCTGGCATTACAGGTCATGTAAGCTTGTGCCTCGACTTGGTGTCTGTGGTCGTCCATTTCTTCTCTGATTTAGAATTACCAAAAAAACTACTATCAGCAAATATAAATAAAGATTCAAGATTTCTCCACATTTCCACTAAACATGTCCTCATTTAGTAGGACTCTATCATGTGTGTCCCCACTTGATGGTACTTGGACAATCATATGTGTGTCCCATATTGATTTTGTTAGAAAATGTCTTGTTATCACCTTCAGCTCACCTGGCATAAAACATTGTAAAAGGTCAAGTGAGCCTGTGCTGATGTTCAACATTAATTTCATATCAGGGGCTTTAAAGTTTTACTAACAACAATGACTAATGTCTGTTCATCTGTACATCCTAATACATTTTCAATATATCATTTTATGCTGTCAATCACAGATCTTGTTGGTAGGATGGTCTGATGATTGACAAAAGTGTCAATTCTCCAGTCATTGGTGGAAAAGATCTCTGCATGATATGTAAATTTTAACTTCTTATCTCAAATAACCAGAAAAAATATATTACACCAAATTTATAAATGAAGAATCATGATTTAAAATTTCACCAAACAGCTCACCTGGCATTAAAGGTCATGTAAGCTTGTGCCTCAACTTGTGTCTGTGGTCGTCCATTTTTCTCTGATTTAGAATTACCAAAAAAACTATTATCAGCAAATATAAAATAAAGATTCAAGATTTCTCCACATTTCCACTAAACATGTCCTCATTTAGTAGGACTCTCTATCATGTGTGTCCCCACTTGATGGTACTTGGACAATCATATGTGTGTCCCATATTGATTTTGTTAGAAAATGTCTTGTTATCACCTTCAGCTCACCTGGATAAAACATTGTAAAAGGTCCAGTGAGCTTGTGCTGATGTTCAACATTAATTTATTTCAGGGCTTTAAAGTTTTACTAATGTCTGTTCATCTGTACATCCCAATACATTTTCAATATATCACTTTATGCTGTCAATCACAGATCTTGTTGGTGGTGATGATTCTGATGATTGACAAAAGTGTCAAATTTCTCCAGTCATTGGTGGAAAAGATATCAGCATGATACCTTATTTCTCTTATCTCAAACAACCATAAATGAAAATCATGATAATCACACCAACAATGAAGAACTATGATTTCTGTAAATTCCACTAAACAACTCACCTGGCATTACAGGTCATGTAAGCTTTGTGCCTAAACTTGGTGTATGTGGTCTGCCCATTTTTCTCTGATTTAGAATTACCAAAAACTATTATCAGCAAATATAAATAAAGATTCAAGATTTCCACATTTCCACTAAACATGTCCTCATTTAGTAGGACTCTATCATGTGTCCCCACTTGATGGTACTTGGACAATCATATGTGTGTCCCATATTGATTTTGTTAGAAAATTGTTATCACCTTTCAGCTCACCTGGCATAAAACATTGTAAAAGGTCAAGGGGGGGGGGGGAAAAAAAAAAAAAAAAAACATTTTCAATATATCACTTTATGGGGGGGGGGGGAAAAAAAAAAAAAGTGTCAAATTCTCCAGTCATTGGTGGAAAAGATATCAGCATGATACCTTATTTCTCTTATCTCAAATAACCAGAAAAACATATTGGCACCAAATATAAATGAAGAATCATGATTTCTCAAAATTTCCACTAAACAGCTCACCTGGCATTACAGGTCATGTAAGCTTGTGCCTCAACTTGGTGTCTGTGGTCGTCCATTTCTTCTCTGATTTACAATTACCAAAAAAACTATTACCAGCAAATATAAATAAAGATTCAAGATTTCTCCACATTTCCACTAAACATGTCCTCATTTAGTAGGACTCTATCATGTGTGTCCACACTTGATGGTACTTGGACAATCATATGTGTGTCCCATATTGATTTAGTTAGAAAATGTCTTGTTATCACCTTTCAGCTCACCTGGCATAAAACATTGTAAAAGGTCAAGTGAGCTTGTGCTGATGTTCAACATTAATTACATTTCAGGGGCTTTAAAAAGTCACTAATGTCTATTCATCTGTACATCCCAATACATTTTCAATATATCACTTTATGCTGTCAATCACAGATCTTGTTGGTAGTGATGGTCTGATGATTGACAAAAGTGTCAAATTCTCCAGTCATTGGTGGAAAAGATATCAGCATGATACCTTATTTCTCTTATCTCAAATAACCAGAAAAAAACATATTGGCACCAAATATAAATGAAGAATCATGATTTCTCAAAATTTCCACTAAACAGCTCACCTGGCATTACAGGTCATGTAAGCTTGTGCCTCAACTTGGTGTCTGTTATCGTCCATTTCTATAATTTAGAATTACCAAAAACTATTATCAGCAAATATAAATAAAGATTCAAGATTTCTCCACATTTCCACTAAACATGTCCTCATTTAGTAGGACTCTATCATGTGTCCCCACTTGATGGTACTTGGACAATCATATGTGTCCCATATTGATTGTGTTAGAAAATGTCGTGTTATCAGCTTTCAGCTCACCTGGAATAAAACATTGTAAAGGTCAAGTGAGCTTGTGCTGATGTTCAACATTAATTTGATTTCAGGGCTTTAAAGTTTTACTAATGTCTGTTCATCTGTACATCCCAATACATTTTCAATATATCACTTTATGCTGTCAATCACAGATCTTGTTGGTAGTGATGGTCTGATGATTGACAAAAGTTTCAAATTCTCCAGTCATTGGTGGAAAAGATATCAGCATGATCCATACCTTATTTCTTTTATCTCAAATAACCAGAAAAACATATTGGCACCAAATATAAATGAAGAATCATGATTTTCAAAATTTCCACTAAACAGCTCACCTGGCATTAAAGGTCATGTAAGCTTGTGCCTCAACTTGGTGTCTGTGGTCGTCCATTTCTTCTCTGATTTAGAATTACCAAAAAACTATTATCAGCAAATATAAATAAAGATTCAAGATTTCTCCACATTTCCACTAAACATGTCCCCATTTAGTAGGACTCTATCATGTGTGTCCCCACTTGATGGTACTTGGACAATGATATGTGTGTCCCATATTGATTTAGGGTTACCCTAAAAGTTCCAAACACTTTATGAGTTTTGGGAGTAAACTAAAACTTCTTAAAATTTTGATAATTTGTTATTTAATTGGAAGTTTTAAAAATACCCGGTTTTGGTTAAAACCTGTAATTTTTAAAAAACCGAAGTTTTTAATTAAACCCTTAAGATTTGGTTCTAGTTAATGAGGTGTTAATTTAAAAATTCCCAAAACGTCGATTTTTCCGGATTAAACCCTAGATAACGTTTAAACATACTAGTTTTAGGGTATGAAAATAATTTAATAAACCTGGTATAGTTTCAGGTATACCTAGAATTAAACTTATTATTTTTCTGGGTTTTTTAAGGATAACCCTAGAAATGATATAACACTGTAACGTTTTAGGTATAACCTAGAATTTTATAACTTATACAATTTATTCATGGGAATTTTCAACGGATATGATCTAGATAACGTGATAACGTTGCATTATTGGGATATACTGAATTAAAACCTGATACTACGTTTCTTAAACCTAGAACTATAACCTATACCTAGTTCTGGTAGGATTAACCCTAGATAACTATAGATGTTCAGGTTGTTTAAGGATAACCCTATAAACTTAACTGATATGAGATATCCTAGATAACTATAACATCGTTCTTAAGGATGAAATGAGTTCGAGTTTCTAACATGATATGAGGTTCGAATATAACATTATACATGTACAGTTCGAATTAATGACCTAGATGTTTAAAGTGAATACACTGTCTGTTCATGATAGACATATAAATTCTATTTGATCTAATCTGTACGTTGTAAACTAAACACGCTCTAATATTGAGTGTTACTAGAGTAACTCTAATAAACTTTTACATTGAGGATAAACCCAGAAGTATATAATCCTGAGTTTATCGGTTACCCTAGGAATGATAAAACTGGTATAAGTATGAGTATAACATATGAATTAATTACCTATATGAAATTTCTGGTTATTCCACTGCATAACTCTACACTGATGAGTATGTCGATGAGTATACTATACTTCTATAACATCTGAACATGATGATATTTAATGTTAACCAGTCCGTCATTACTAGATTAGTGTATAACAGATTAGTCATATCAGGCCGAACGTATGCAGTGATATACCCTTAATAAATATATACACTGATCATTAAGATGTCCTAAGATATAACTAGATTCTATGAAGCCTAACCTATCTGCAAAGTTTTCAGTGAAATGATCCAGTAATTTAAACTGAAACTTATATACTAGCTGAGTTTTCATAGAACTCGAAACGTCTTAACACGGATGACTAGTTTAAGTTCCATAAACGTTCTATATCACTGATATGAGATTTAGAAAGATAGCACTAACATGATATGTGTATCAATTATAAACTGTTCAATGATTTTGATATGTATGAACGTTCCAATAACTGACGATATTAAGTCTGAAATGTCTAATAGATCCCTTAATAAGTCGATTAAATGACCTAGTTTAAGTGATAAAATCTAGTTTATAAGATTGACTTATAGTGCTAGACACACTAGATAACTTCATAAATACACTATGAATGCATTAACTGATATTTTATTCCATGGGATTTACAGGATGACGTTCCGAAACATACTGAGTTAAAGTGTTAACCTTAAAACGTCAAACACTATACTGATCTAGTAATGACCTAGAAGTTCGATAAACACTAGAATGTTGTACAGGTATAACCGGTATTGTATTGAACCCAACTCATAACTGATTGGTTTGAGTGTATTAAATCTGATAGTAACGTCTGAAACTTACGATGTTATCACTAGTAAATTCTAAAAACTACTATAACCTTTGAGTTAGTATCCAGATAACGTTCTAAAACTGTATGAGTTTATCAGGGTAAACCCAATAACGTTCATATACACTAGTCTGATTTTATAGACCATGTCCAACAGTTCAGATATCCTAAGTTCTGGATGATTAATGTCAAGTTCAATACACTGATAACGTTATAACACTGAACTGAGATAGTTTTAATGAAGAACCAATAACGTGTGAATTCATTCCTGATTGGATTGAACCCAGTGATAACAACTATAAGATGTGTAACCTATAACTTCGATATAACCCTATAAAGTCTATAATTATAGATGGAATACACACAATTTAAACGTTATTGTAAGTTCGAACTTAATATTAAATCTGATTTAAGTTAAACCTAACGACTAAACTTAATAAGGTCTGATTTGAGACTAGTTATACGTTGCGTATCAAACTGATAACTGATGGGTTAAACCTGATAAGTTATATAACACTTACTAGATATTATATACCTACCTGAGAATTCCAGACACTATGCAGTTTCGTTAATACTACGGTTAATGATATGATACTGTAAACGATCGAACTATTACTATTTTATGATCTGATAACATACTGACATAGTTCTACCAACACTTATATGAGTGTTCGAGTTTTGTATCGTAAACATGAAACCTTCAGATTTGAAGTGTATAACCTGTAGATATTATATGTACCCGGGATACGAGTTCCCAAAACTTGATTTACATGAAGTTTATAGAAACTAATATATACACTGACTGAGTTTTCAAAAGGATTACACAAAGTGTATTAGACTGGTATGATAGATTCGTGAAACCCTGATAAGTTCAATAACCTATAAGTTTTCAGGTATAACCTGATAGGATAATTCTAAACCACTGAAGTTTCTAATAGACCTATAAAGTTCATATATTACTATGGTCTGGTTAAGAGTTGAACTGTAACTGATAGAGTTATAAACGGTACTGAGTTTTAAAGTTGAACCCTTAAACATTACTGTCTTATAACCCTGAGAATCATAATGTACACTAGCAAGTTCTTAACACTTAAGCTTTATCATAGACGTCTGATAATTCATAGTTTCTTAGTTAATTTAGAACCACTGACTGACTGAGTTTTAGGATGACCCTAATAATCTAATACTATACTTGATTACAAGATATTGATAATACTGTAGTTTACGTAACTTCAACGGTTACTGATCTGAGTTCCGAAAACTATTAACTATAACCCTAAAAGTTCATAGTATGATATCAATTTCTAGATGTATGAACCATGAGCACTTTAGTGAGATTCAGTGATCAATAACTGTTAAAATTTTAATGAATTATGAACTTCTATAAGAAGTTTCAAAGATATGACCTATAAATATAACTTAATACTGATTAACTGATGATATATAAGAAATCTACGAATTTCTAAATGAGAAGCTTTACGATGTATAGAACAGTTCTACTGACGTATATCTACGAGTAGTATACCAACTGAGATAGTTTATAACACTAGAATCTTCATTTAATGACCTAGTTTACGGATATAATAGTTAACGAGTAACATATAACGTTTACGTACTGAGTATCGTATAACCTAGTGATAACTTGTATAGTATGATATAAGTTGATTTTACTGATAGTGAGTTCAAAACGTCATAAGTTACGTTATAACCTACTAAACGTTCATATACACTATATGAAATTTCAGGTGTCCATTTAGCAAGATAACCCATATGAGTTTATTATTACTAGTTATTCAAGTTGATTTGAGAAGTATAACCCTAGTACGTCAAATATAAAGTACTGAGTTATAGGTATATAACCACTGATAAATATCACTATGCCATAGGATTTGCTAGATAACACTGTCGATTATCGGTATTGAGTTTACTCTTGGTCTTTGACTTAAAGACCTAGTTAATAGTGCATATAACCTAATAAGAGAATTATGTAAAACACTGTCGAGTTCTAACTGATATGATCTTTGATTCTATACACTGATCGTAGTTTCGAAGTCTGATAGTTTGAACTACTGTAGATTTGACGATAACTATAATCTAACTGGTCTGAGTTTTATCGAAGATTACCTAATACTCATAACTTTCGGATGATTTTGAGTGTAACTAGACTTTAAAGCTTATTAAATGATACTAGAATACCAGTACATTGCACCATATCATTTACAAATATACTGTAGTTTTAGTTGCTGAAGAATTTCAAACATATACTAGTTTATAGTATCCTAGATAACGTCATATAACATGTCCATTTTTCAAGGTATAACCTATAAGTCATATAACACTGTCGAGTTTTAGGTATCGTATCTAAACCTATAAATGTATTGATTATTTTAAATATAGCGTAGTTCTATATCATAAATGTTCGGATTTTAACAGAAAGCGATTCAAAATTATATGTTTTACAGTGATATGCACTTAATCTAATCACTGATCTGAGATATTCTAAATGAACCTGATTGAGCGTTCCTATAACACATACTGTATAGTTCTTAGGTTATGTACTAAACGTTTAAACACTTGATATGATTTTGAAGTGTATAACTCCTAGAAACGTTCATATAAACTGTAGATTTTCAGGTGTATAGACCCATAATTATATAACACTGACTGATATTCAGGTTATGACCAGTAGTCAAACTTGATATGCAGTTTTCTGAGTTTTTAGATGTACTAGAAATCTTAAACACTTTTTGATTTATAGTATACCCTAATAACTAAACCGATTATTAAAGTACTCCTGATTGAGTATTTCAGTGTATGACCACTGAAATTCTATAAACTATGGTTTTCAGGTATATCGATAACGTTTTAAAGTCATATTAGAGATAAATAGAATCTTTTTAAGGGACTATGATTACGTTCATATAAACCGATATGACTATATAAGTAATAGTACATATTCAATTCCAACTGATGCTATTAGGTTTTATCTGTGACGTTCCAAACTATGTTATTGATACCCTGAAGTTTAACCTATATATTCCGAGTTAAATGATATAAAGTTTAAACGAGATAACTGCAGATGTTTATTTTGTATTAGATATAAACCTCTGATATTTGATTACACGTATAATTTTATAAACACTAGTTATATCAGATTTAGAGTATTGTTATAACACTGGCAGTTTCAAATACCAGATACGTTTTAAAACTGTCCTGAGTTTTAAGGATATGAACCACTATTAGTATTAATGTACTTGTAATACATCAAACTGATACTGTTTTACAAGATATAACTAGATCGTTCATATAACATGTAAGAGTTCAATATGAACTGAAGTTACTGACTTACTAGTTTAAATTTACATATCGTTAATACACTTGGTTTGAACTATAACTGATAATCATATACACTGTACTAGTACAGTGTTACATGATTACGTTAAACACTGATACGTTTTAGGTTCTATGTATAAGTTCAACTCTATTTTTAGTGATTTCCCAGTTTATTTCTAGTTACTTCAAGTATGTACCCTGAGTATTGGAATACACTGTATGATTTCTAAAAGCTGTATGAACCTTACGATAACTGTTCATACTGAACATCTTATTTACATTTGTCGTAATCATTAAACGTCATATACACTGCGTTTCAGATGATACCACTAGGGTTATATTATAAACTTCTGATTTTTAGAAGTTATAACCCTTTAGTTTTAGGATACCTAATACGTCATAAGACCATTTCTAACCAACTTGTACTAATACCCTATTAATGTTAGTCGATATTTACTCTGATCTGAGATTTCTTGAGATGTGATCTGTAAAGTTCTTAACTAACTGATTAGGTATGCATATAACGTCGTACAGAACTTTTTTGAGTTACTAGATACATTCAAACTTTAACTGATTTGATTAAGCTATAATATCACTAATAAGATTCATTAAACGCCTAAGTTATTCAGGTAGTATACCTAGTGTAAATCTTAGAGTTTGACAGTAGAGTCCAACTTACTTAGAACATGTACTTTTTTCAAGGTGACCTATAACGTCTAAACACTGTACTGAGTATTAGGTGTACCAAGTTAAATCCTAAACCTGATTGAGTTTTGTTTACTAATCTAAACCTATAAGTTAGTACCTTAACTTCTATAACTTGTTTTAGTAAACCAATAAGTTAATTCGAGTTTTAGGTTGAAATACGTTATAAACTTACTAGAGTTTTTACAATGACTTATATTACACTGATCTAAGTTCACTTAGGTAAGACTTAACTAGAATATAACCTGTCTGTGTTATAAGAGTTCTACCAGTATTAATATGACTGATTTTCCAGTATAACCTGATAGATTTATAATAACTAACTTACATATAAGGTATACCAGTAATAACTGATAAGTTCCCTAGATCAACTATAATTGGTTTTCAGGATTATTCTGTATTTACACTTTACACGTATAGTTAAGGTATCAGAAACTGCCTGTTAATTTGATGGTACGACGTTTACATGGATATGATTGAGTTATTCTGAATATTTTCAAGGATATAACCATTAGTATAATAACTGAGTATTTGGGATGACCTAATCTATAAACACTGATTAAGATTTTACAGTATGCAGCAGTATACTTCACACTATAGATGATGATTTTAGGTACATGTCTGAATTATTCTAAATACCTGAATTAATTGGTTTACTAGTAAATCACTAGTCTGATATATGGTCGTATATAGAATAAATTCATATAACTGGTGATTTGTAGCCGATTTTAATTAGAGTTTAAGGTTAAATAAACGTGAATACTGGTTATTCGAGGATATGATAGATACGTTCTGTAACGCCATGTTAAGTTGTATGTACAACATTTCTGTTAGATGTTTTAAGGATATAACCCTAGATAATTATATAACTTACGGGTTAAGTATCAGATAAGCTAAAGTTAAATCAGATATGATAAGATGTTTCAAGTGTATAACCCTAGATTATGTTCATATAACATTGTCCCCAATTTTTTCAAAGGATATTAACCCTAGATAACGTGCGTATAACACTGATACTAAGATTTTCAAGAGATATGAACCATATGAAATGTTCATATAACACTTATACTGAGATATTCTAGGTGAATGACCACTCAGCAAACGTTCCAGAGCACTGATAATGAGTTATTCGAGGTTTTTTATCTGTAGGGAACGATCCGAAACACTCATACTGAGATGTTTCAAGTGTATAACCCCTAGATTATGTTCATATAACACTGGTCCCGAATTTTTCAAGGTATATGAACCCTAGATAACGTGCGTATAACACTGATACTGAAATATTCTTGGTAAATGACCACTAGCGAACGTTCCTACACCACTGATAATGAGTTGTTTGAGGTTTTTTTATCTGTAGGGAGCGTTCTGAAACACTCTTACTGAGATGTTTGAAGTGCAAAAGCCCACGATAACGTTCAAATAACACTGATACTGAGATATTCTAGGAGAATGACCGCCAGCGAACGTTCCTACAACACTGATAATGAGTTGTTTGAGGTTTTTTATCTGTAGGGAACGTTCCGAAACACTATTACTGAGATGTTTGAAGTGTATAACCCTAGATAACGTTCATATAACACTGGTACTGAGTTATTCGACGTGTATAACCCCAAGATAAAATTCATATACCACTGATGCTGAGTTTTCTAGGTATGTGATCCTTAGATAACGTTCTTAAACACTGGTGCTGAGTTATTCGAGGAGTATGACCACTAGATAACGTTCCTATAACACTGGTCCTGTGTTTTACAAGAGATATGACCACTAGATAACGTTCATATAACACTGGTCCTGATTTTTAGAAGGATATGAACCAAAGATAACACATGCACATAACTCTGATACTTAGTTTTTCGAGGAGTATGTCGTTTTGATCACGTTTTAAAAGACTTGAACTGACTTTTTTGAGGGCTAGATCTTTAGAAAACGTACAAATAAGATTCACGATTTTCAAAATTTCGCCAAAAGGTCCTCATTTAGTAAAAATCTATCATGTGTGTACCCACTTAATGTTACTTGGACAAGCATACGTGTCCCCACTTGATGTTACTTGGTTAAGCATATTTGTGTCCAAGTTTGATTTTTGTTAGAAAGTGTAGAGCCCCTAGATAACTTCTTAAACACTGGTACTGAGTTATTCAAGGTGTATGACCCCTATAGATTAACACTCGTACTGAAAAATTCGAGGGGTATGACCCATAGATAACGTCCATATAACACTAGTCCTGAGTTTCTCACGGGATATGAGCCCTAGATAACGTCGGTATAATACGGATACTAAGTTTTTAAAGGGATATTAACCCTATAAAACGTTCATATACCACTGATACTGAGATATTCTAGGTGAATGACAACTAGCGAACGTTCCTACAACACTGCTAATGAGTTGTTCTAGGTTTTTTTTATCTGTAGGGAACGTTCCGAAACACTCTCTCAGATGTTTGAAGTGTACAAGCCTTCAATAACGTTCATATAACACTGATACTGAGATATTCTAGGTGAATGACCACTAGTGAACGTTCCTAAAACACTGATAATGAGTTGTTTGCTGGTTTGTATCTGTAGGGAACGTTCCGAAACATTCTTACTGAGATGTTTGAAGTGTATAACACCTAGATAACGTTCATATAACACTGGTACTGAGTTATACGAGGTGTATGACCACTAGATAACGTTCCTATAACACTGGTCCTGTAGATGTGTTTTACAAGGGATAAGACCCCCAGATAAGGTTCATATAACACTGGTCCTGAGTTTTTCAATTGATATGAACCCTAGATAACGTGCATATAACACTGATACTAAGTTTTTCAAGGGATATGATCCCTATAAAACGTTCATATAACACTGATACTGAGATATTGTAGGTGAATGACCACTAGCGAACGTTCCTACAACACTGATAATGAGTTGTTCGAGGTTTTATTTATCTGTAGGAACGTTCCGAAACACTTTTACTACGATGTTTCAAGTGTAAAATCCTAGATAACGTTCATATAACACTGGACCTGAGTTTTCAAGGGATATGAACCCAGATAACGTGCATATCAGACTGGTACTGAGTTATTCGAGGTGTATATCCCTGGATTAAATTCATATACCACTGATGCTGACTTTTCTAGGATGTGACCCGTAGATAACGTTCTTAAACACTGGTACTGAGTTATTCGAGAGTATGACCACTAGATAACGTTCTATAACACCGGTCCTGTGTTTTACAAGAGATATGACCACTAGATAACGTTCATATAACACTGGACCTGAGTTTTCAAGGGATATAAACCCTAGATAACGTGCATGTCAGACTGGTACTGAGTTATTCGAGGTGTATATCCCTGGATAAAATTCATATACCACTGATGCTGACTTTTCTATGATTTGACCTGTAGATAAGGTTCTTAAACACTGGTACTGGGTTATTCGAGGAGTATGACCACTAGATAACGTTTCTATAACACTGGTCCTGAGTTTTTCAGGATATGAACCTAGATAAAGTGCATATAACACTGATACTACGTTTTCAAGGGATATGATCCATATGAAATGTTCATATAACACTGATACTGAGATATTCTTGGTAAATGACCACTAGCGAACGCTCCTACAACACTGATAATGAGTTGTTTGGGGTTTTTTCTGTAGGAACGTTCGAAACACTCTTACTGAGATGTTTGAAGTGCAAAAGCCCTCGATAACGTTCAAATAACACTGATACTGAGATATTGTGGGAAAATGACCACCAGCGAACGTTCCTAAAACACTGATTATGAGCTCTTCGATGTTTTGTATCTGTAGGGAACGTTCCGAAACACTCTTACTGAGATGTTTGAAGTGTATAACCCCTAGATAACGTTCATATAACACTGGTACTGAGTTATTCGACGTGTATAACCCCAAGATAAAATTCATATACCACTGATGCTGATTTTTTCTAGGGATGTGATCCTTAGATAACGTTCTTAAACACTGGTACTGAGTTATTCGAGGAGTATGAGCACTAGATAACGTTCCTATAACACTGGTCCTGTGTTTTACAAGAGATATGACCACTAGATAACGTTCCTATAACACTGGTCCTGAGTTTTTCAAGGGATATGAACCAAAGATAACATGCACATAGCTCTGATACTTAGTTTTTCGAGGAGTATGTCGTTTGGATCACGTTTTTATTAGACTTGAATTGACTTTTTTGAGGGCTAGATCTTTACAAAACGTACAAATAAAGATTCACGATTTTTCAAAATTTCCCCCAAAAGGTCCTCATTTAGTAAAAATCTATCATGTGTGTAACCACTTGATGTTACTTGGACAAGCATAAGTGTCCCCACTTGATGTTACTTAGTTAAGCATATTTGTGTCCAAGTTTGATTTTTGTTAGAAAGTGTAGAACCCCTAGATAACCTTCTTAAAAACTGGTACTGAGTTATTCAAGGTGTATGACCCCTATAGATTAACACTCGTACTGAAAAATTCGAGGGGAATGACCCCTAGATAACGTTCATATATACTGGTTCTCAGTTTTTCAAGGGGTACGACCCATTTATAAAGTGCATACAGCACTGATACTAAGTTTTTTAGAGTATGTCCATTGTATAACATTCTTATAAGACTAGTACTGGCTTATTCTAGGCTAGAACCAAACAAAACGTACCTATAACACTTTAACTGAGATGATGGAGGTGTATGACCCCTAAGTAACGTTAATAAAACATTTATACTGAGATATTCTTGGTGAATGACCACTAGCAAACGTTCTAGAGCACTGATTATGAGTTTTCGAGGTTTTTATCTGTAGGAACGATCCGAAACACACATACTGAGATGTTTCAAGTGTATAACCCTAGATAACGTTCATAACACTAGTCGAGTTTTTCAAGGATATGAACCCAAGATAATGTGCGTATAACACTGAAACTAAGTTTTTCAAGGATATGAACCTCGATAACGTTCATATAACACTGATACTGAGATATTCTAGGAGAATGACCACTAGCGAAAGTTCTAAAACACTGATAATGAGTTGTTCGATGTTTTGTATCTGTAGGGAACGTTCGAAACACTCTTACTGAGATGTTTGAAGTGTATAACCCTAGATAACGTTCATATAACACTGGTACTGAGTTATTCGACGTGTATAACCCCTAGATAAAATTCATATACCACTGATGCTGAGTTTTTCTAGGGATGTAACCCCTAGATAACGTTCTTAAACACTGGTACTGAGTTATTCGAGGAGTATGACCACTAGATAAGGTTCCTATAACACTGGTCCTGTGTTTTACAAGGGATATGACCCCTAGATAACGTTCATAAAACACTTGTCCTGAGTTTTTCAGGGGGATATGAACCCTAGATAAAGTGCATACAACACTGCTACTACGTTTTTCATGGGATATGAACCATATGAAATGTTCATATCACACTTATACTGAGATATTCTAGGTGAGTTGCCACTGGCGAAAGTTCCTACAACACTGATAATGAGTTGTTCGAGGTTTTATTTATCTGTAGGGAACGTTCCGAAACACTTTTACTGCGATGTTTCAAGTGTAAAACCCCTAGATAACGTTCATATAACACTGGACCGAAGTTTTTCAAGGGATATGAACCCTAGATAACGTGCATATCAGACTGGTACTGAGTTAATCGAGGTGTATAACCCTTAAATAAAATTCATATACCACTGATGCTGAGTTTTTCATAGGCATATGACCCCTAGATAACGTTCTTAAACACTGGTACTGAGTTATTCGAGGAGTATGACCACTAGATAACGTTCATATAACACTGGTCTTGTGTTTTACAAGGGATATGACCCCTAAATAGTGTTCATATAACACTGGTCCTGAGTTTTTCAGGGGATATGAACCCTAGATAACGTTCATATAACACTGGTCCTGAGTATTTCATGGAATATGAACCCTAGATAAAATGCATATAACACTGCTACTACGTTTTTCATGGGATATGAACCATGAAACGTTCATATAACACTTATACTGAGATATTCTAGGTGAATTGCCACTAGCTAACGTTCATACAACACTGATAATGAGTTTTTCGAGGTTTTATATCTGTAGGGAACGTTCCGAAACACTCATACTGAGATGTTAGAAGTGTATAACCCTTAGATAACGTTCATATAACACTGATACTGAGATATTCTAGGAGAACGACCACTAGCGAATGTTCTTAAAACACTGATAATGCGTTGTTCGACGTTTTGTATCTGTAGGGAACGTTCCGACACAACCATACTGAAATGTTTGAAGTGTATAATCCCTAGATAAAGGTCATATAACACTGGTACTGAGTTATTCGAGGTGTATAACCCTTAGATAAAATTCATATACCATTGATGCTGAGTTTTTCTAGGGATGTGACCCCTAGATAACGTTCTTAAACACTGGTACTGAGTTATTCGAGGAGTATGACCAGTAGATAACGTTCCTATAACACTGGTTCTGTGTTTTACAAGAGATATGACCACTAGATAACGTTCATATGACACTGGACCTGAGTTTTTCAAGGGATATGAACTCTAGATAACGTGAATATAAAACCGGTACTGAGTTATTCGAGGTGTATAACCCCTGAATAAAATTCATATACCACTGATGCTGACTTTTTCTAGGGACGTGACCACTAGATAACGTTCCTATAACACTGGTCCTGAGTTTTTCAGGGGATATGAACCCTAGATAAAGTGCATATAACACTGATACTACGTTTTTCAAGGGATATGAACCATATGAAACGTTCATATAACACTTATACTGAGATATTCTAGGTGAATGACCACTAACAAACGTTCCTAGAGCACTGATAATGAGTTCTTCGAGGTTTTTTATCTGTAGGGAACGATCCCAAACACTCATACTGAGATGTTTGAAGTGTATAACCCCTAGATTATGTTCATATCACACGGGTTCCGAGTTTTGCAAGGGATATGAACCCTAGATAAAGTGCATATAACACTGATACTACGTTTTTCATGGGATATGAACCATATGAAATGTTCATATCACACTTATACTGAGATATTCTAGGTGAGTTGCCACTGGCGAACGTTCCTACAACACTGATAATGAGTTGTTCGAGGTTTTATTTATCTGTAGGGAACGTTCCGAAACACTTTTACTGCGATGTTTCAAGTGTAAAACCCCTAGATAACGTTCATATCACACTGGACCTGAGTTTTTATAGGGATATGAACCCTAGATAACGTGCATATAAGACTGGTACTGAGTTATTCGAGCTGTATAACCCTTAGATAAAATTCATATACCATTGATGCTGAGTTTTTCTAGGGTTGTGGCCCCTAGATAACGTTCTTAAACACTGGTACTGAGTTATTCGAGGAGTATGACCACTAGATAACGTTCCTATAACACTGGTCTTGTGTTTTCCAAGGGATATGACCCCTAGATAATGTTCATATAACACTGGTCCTGAGTTTTTCAGGGGATATGAACCCTAGATAACGTGCATATAACACTGGTCCTGAGTATTTCGTGGAATATGAACCCTAGATAAAGTGCATATAACACTGCTACTACGTTTTCCATGAGATATGAACCATATGAAACGTTCATATAACACTTATACTGAGATATTCTAGGTGAATTGCCACTAGCGAACGTTCCTACAACACTGATAATGAGTTGTTCGAGGTTTTATCTGTAGGAACGATCCCAAACACTCATACTGAGATGTTTGAATGGTAGAACCCTAGATAACGTTCATATAACACTAGTCCTGAGTTTTTTAAGGGATATGAACCCTAGATAACGTCGGTATAACACGGATACTAAGTTTTTAAAGGGATATGAACCCTATAAAACGTTCATATACCACTGATACTGAGATATTCTAGATGAATGACCACTAGCGAACGTTCTTACAACACTGATAATGAGTTGTTTGTGGTTTTTTATCTGTAGGGAGCGTTCCGAAACACTCTTACTGAGATGTTTGAAGTGCATAAGCCCTCGATAACGTTTATATAACACTGATACTGAGATAATCTAGGAGAATGACCACTAGATAAGGTTCCTATAACACTGGTCCTGTGTTTTACAAGGGATATGACCCCTAGATAATGTTCATATAACATTTGTCCTGAGTTTTTCAGGGGGATATGAACCCTAGATAAAGTGCATACAACACTGCTACTACGTTTTTCATGGGATATGAACCATATGAAATGTTCATATCACACTTATACTGAGATATTCTAGGTGAGTTGCCACTGGCGAACGTTCCTACAACACTGATAATGAGTTGTTCGAGGTTTTATTTATCTGTAGGGAACGTTCCGAAACACTTTTACTGCGATGTTTCAAGTGTAAAACCACTAGATAACGTTCATATAACACTGGACCGAAGTTTTTCAAGGGATATGAACCCTAGATAACGTGCATATCAGACTGGTACTGAGTTAATCGAGGTGTATAACCCTTAAATAAAATTCATATACCACTGATGCTGAGTTTTTCATAGGCATGTGACCCCTAGATAACGTTCTTAAACACTGGTACTGAGTTATTCGAGGAGTATGACCACTAGATAACGTTCCTATAACACTGGTCTTGTGTTTTTCAGGGGATATGAACCCTAGATAACGTTCATATAACACTGGTCCTGAGTTTTTCAGGGGATATGAACCCTAGATAACGTGCATATAACACTGCTACTACGTTTTCCATGAGATATGAACCATATGAAACGTTCATATAACACTTATACTGAGATATTCTAGGTGAATTGCCACTAGCGAACGTTCCTACAACACTGATAATGAGTTGTTCGAGGTTTTTTATCTGTAGGGAACGATCCCAAACACTCATACTGAGATGTTTGAAGTGTAGAACCCCTAGATAACGTTCATATAACACTAGTCCTGAGTTTTTTAAGGGATATGAACCCTAGATAACGTCGGTATAACACGGATACTAAGTTTTTAAAGGGATATGAACCCTATAAAACGTTCATATACCACTGATACTGAGATATTCTAGATGAATGACCACTAGCGAACGTTCTTACAACACTGATAATGAGTTGTTCGAGGTTTTTTATCTGTAGGGAGCGTTCCGAAACACTCTTACTGAGATGTTTGAAGTGTACGAACCCTTAATAACGTTCATATCACACTGATACTGAGATATTCTAGGTGAATGACCACTAGTGAACGTTCCTAAAACACTGATACTGAGTTGTTTGATGTTTTGTATCTGTAGGGAACTTTGCAAAACACGCCTACTGATATGTTTGAAGTGTATAACCCCTAGATAACGTTCATATAACACTGGTTCTGAGTTATTCGAGGTGTATAACCCCTGGAGAAAATTCATTGACCACTGATGCCGAGTTTTCCCAGGGATATAAACCCTAGATAACGTCGGTATAACACGGATACTAAGTTTTTAAAGGGATATGAACCCTATAAAACGTTCATATACCACTGATAATGAGATATTCTAGGTGAATGACCACTAGCGAACGTTCCTACAACACTGATAATGAGTTGTTCGAGGTTTTTTATCTGTAGGGAACGATCCGAAACACTCATACTGAGATGTTTGAAGTGTATAACCCCTAGATTATGTTCATATGACACGGGTCCCGAGTTTTGCAAGGGATATGAACCCTAGATAACGTGCGTATAACACTGATACTAAGTGTTTCAAGGGATATGAACCCTATGAAAAGTTCATATAACACTGATACTGAGATATTTTAGGTGAATGACCACTAGCGAACATTCCTACAACACTGATAGAGTTGTTCGGTTTTTATCTGTAGGGAGCGTTCCGAAACACTCTTACTGAGATGTTTGAAGTGCATAAGCCCTCGATAACGTTCATATAACACTGATACTGAGATATTCTAGGAGAATGACCACTAGCGAAAGTTCCTAAAACACTGATAATGAGTTGTTCGATGTTTTGTATCTGTAGGGAACGTTCCGAAACACTCTTACTGAGATGTTTGAAGTGTATAACCCCTAGATAACGTTCATATAACACTGGTACTGAGTTATTCGACGTGTATAACCCCTAGATAAAATTCATATACCACTGATGCTGAGTTTTTCTAGGGATGTAACCCCTAGATAACGTTCTTAAACACTGGTACTGAGTTATTCGAGGAGTATGACCACTAGATAAGGTTCTTATAACTCTGGTCCTGTGTTTTCCAAGGGATATGACCACTGGATAACGTTCATATAACACTGGACCTGAGTTTTTCTAAGGATATGAACCCTAGATAAAGTGCATACACTACTGCTACTACGTTTTTTCATGGGATATGAACCATATGAAATGTTCATATCACACTTATACTGAGATATTCTAGGTGAGTTGCCACTGGCGAACGTTCCTACAACACTGATAATGAGTTGTTCGAGGTTTTATTTATCTGTAGGAACGTTCCGAAACACTTTTACTGCGATGTTTCAAGTGTAAAACCCTAGAAACGTACATATAACACTGGACCTAAGTTTTCAAAGGATATGAACCCTAGAATACGTGCATATAAGACTGGTACTGAGTTAATCGAGGTGTATAACCCTTAGATAAAATTCATATACCACTGATGCTGAGTTTTCATAGGCATGTGACCCCTAGATAAAGTTCTTAAACACTGGTACTGAGTTATTCGAGGAGTATGACCACTAGATAACGTTCCTATAACACTGGTCTTGTGTTTTACAAAGGATATGACCCCTAAATAGTGTTCATATAACACTGGTCCTGAGTTTTTCAGGGGATATGAACCCTAGATAACGTTCATATAACACTGGTCCTGAGTATTTCATGGAATATGAACCCTAGATAAAGTGCATATAACACTGCTACTACGTTTTTCATGGGATATGAACCATATGAAACGTTCATATAACACTTATACTGAGATATTCTAGGTGAATTGCCACTAGCTAACGTTCATACAACACTGATAATCAGTTTTTCGAGATTTTATATCTGTAGGGAACGTTCCGAAACACTCATACTGAGATGTTAGAAGTGTATAACCCTTAGATAACGTTCATATAACACTGATACTGAGATATTCTAGGAGAACGACCACTAGCGAATGTTCCTAAAACACTGATAACGCGTTGTTCGATGTTTTGTATCTGTAGGGAACGTTCCGACACAACCATACTGAAATGTTTGAAGTGTATAATCCCTAGATAAAGGTCATATAACACTGGTACTGAGTTATTCGATTTGTTTTACCCCTAGAGAAAATTCATATACCACTGATGCTACGTTTTTCCAGGGATGAGATCCCTAGATAACGTTCTGAAACACTGGTACTGAGTTATTCGAGGAGTACGACCAGTAGATAACGTTCCTATAACACTGGTCGTAAGTTTTACAAGAGATATGACCCCTAGAAAACGTTCATATCACATTTATACTGAGGTTTTCGAGGGGAATGACTCTAATAAAACGTTCCTACAGCACTGATAATGAGTTGTTCGAGGTTTTTTATCTGTAGGGAACGATCCGAAACACTCATACTGAGATGTTTGAAGTGTATAGCCCTAGATAACGTTCATATAACACTAGTCCTGAGTTTTTTAAGGGATATGAACCCTAGATAACGTCGGTATAACACGGATACTAAGTTTTAAAGGGATGTGAACCCTATAAAACGTTCCTATACCACTGATACTGAGATATTCTAGGTGAATGACCACTAGCGAACGTTGCTACAACACTGATAATGAGTTGTTCGGGGTTTTTATCTGTAGGAGCGTTCCGAAACACTCTTACTGAGATGTTTGAAGTGTACTAGCCCTTAATAACGTTCATATAACACTGATACTGAAATATTCCAGGTGAATGACCACTAGTGAACGTTCCTAAAACACTGATACTGAGTTGTTTGATGTTTTGTATCTGTAGGAACTTTCCACAACACGCCTACTGATATGTTTGAAGTGTATAACCCTAGATAACGTTCATATAACACTGGTTCTGAGTTATTCGAGGTGTATAACCCCTGGAGAAAATTCATTTACCACTGATGCCGAGTTTTCCCAGGGATATGATCCCAGATAACGCTTTTAAACACTTGTACTGAGTTATTCGAGGAGTATGACCACTAGATAACGTTCCTACAACACTGGTCCTTTGTTTAACAAGATAAATGACCCCTAGATAACGTGCATATAACACTGATTCTAAGTTTTTCAAGGGATATGAACCCTATTATACGTTCATACAACACTGATACTGAGATATTCTAGGTGAATGACCACTAGCGAACGTTCCTACAACACTGATAATGAGTTCTTCGAGGTTTTTTATCGGTATAAACGTTCTGAAACACTCTTACTGAGATGTTTGAAGTGTATAACTCCTTGATAACGTTCATATAACACTGGTACTGAGTTATTCGAGGTGTATAGACCCTAGATGAGTTCATATACCACTGGTACTGAGTTATTTGAGGTGTATAACCCCTAGTCAGAATTCATATACCACTGATGCTGAGTTTTTCAAGAGATGTGATCCCTAGATAACGCTCTTAAACACTTGCACTGAGTTATTCGAGGAGTATGACCACTAGATAACGTTCCTACAACACTGGTCCTTTGTTTTACAAGAGATATGACCCCTAGATAACATTCATATAACATTTGTACTGAGTTTTTCAAGGGATATGAACCCTAGATAACGTGCATATAACACTGATACAAATTTTTGTCAAGGGATATGAACCCTATAAAACGTTCATATAACACTGATACTGAGATATTCTAGGTGTATGACCACTAGCGTACGTTTCAACAACACTGATAATGAGTTGTTCGAGGTTTTTTTATCTGTAGGGAACGTTCTTAACACTCTTTTTTTTAGATGTTTGGAGTGTATAGCCCCTATATAACGTTCATTTAACACTGATACTGAGATATTCTAGGAGAATGACAACTAGCGACGTTCCTAAAACACTGATAATGATTTGTTCGACGCTTTGTGTCTGCACGTAACGTTCTGAAACTCTCTTACTGAGATGTTTGTAGTGTATAACCCATAGATAACGTTCATATAACACTGGTCCTTGGTTTTTCAAGGGATATGAAACCGAGATAACGTGCATATAACACTAATACTTTTTAGGAGTACTAGTATGTCATTTGGATCACGTTTTTATAAGACTTGAATTGACTTTTTTGAGGGCTATACCTATACAAAACGTACAAATAAAGATTCACGATTTCTCAAAATTTCCACTTAAAAGGTCCTCATTTAGTAAGAATCTATCATGTGTGTCCCCAATTGATGTTACTTGGACAAGCATACGTGTCCCCACTTGATTTTACTTGGTCCAGCATATTTGTGTCCCAGTTTGATTTTTGTTAGAAAGTGTATAACCCGTAGATAACGTGCATATAACACTGGTACTGAGTTATTCGAGGTGTATTACCCCTAGATAAAATTCAAATACCACTGATGCTGAGTTTTTATGGCATTTGATCCCTAGATAACATTCTTAAACACTAGAAGTGAGTTATTCGAGGAGTATTACCACTAGGTAACTTTCCTATAACACGGGTCCTATGTTTTACAAGAGATATGACCCAGAAATAACGTTAATAAAACACTGGTCCTGAGTTTTTCAAGGGATATGAACCCTATTTTACGTTCATATAACACTGATACTGAGATATTCTAGGTGAATGACCACTAGCGAACGTTGCTACAACACTGATAATGAGTTGTTCGGGGTTTTTTATCTGTAGGGAGCGTTCCGAAACACTCTTACTGAGATGTTTGAAGTGTACTAGCCCTTAATAACGTTCATATAACACTGATACTGAAATATTCCAGGTGAATGACCACTAGTGAACGTTCCTAAAACACTGATACTGAGTTGTTTGATGTTTTGTATCTGTAGGGAACTTTCCACAACACGCCTACTGATATGTTTGAAGTGTATAACCCCTAGATAACGTTCATATAACACTGGTTCTGAGTTATTCGAGGTGTATAACCCCTGGAGAAAATTCATTTACCACTGATGCCGAGTTTTCCCAGGGATATGATCCCTAGATAACGCTTTTAAACACTTGTACTGAGTTATTCGAGGAGTATGACCACTAGATAACGTTCCTACAACACTGGTCCTTTGTTTAACAAGATAAATGACCCCTAGATAACGTGCATATAACACTGATTCTAAGTTTTTCAAGGGATATGAACCCTATTATACGTTCATACAACACTGATACTGAGATATTCTAGGTGAATGACCACTAGCGAACGTTCCTACAACACTGATAATGAGTTCTTCGAGGTTTTTTATCGGTATAAACGTTCTGAAACACTCTTACTGAGATGTTTGAAGTGTATAACTCCTTGATAACGTTCATATAACACTGGTACTGAGTTATTCGAGGTGTATAGACCCTAGATGAGTTCATATACCACTGGTACTGAGTTATTTGAGGTGTATAACCCCTAGTCAGAATTCATATACCACTGATGCTGAGTTTTTCAAGAGATGTGATCCCTAGATAACGCTCTTAAACACTTGCACTGAGTTATTCGAGGAGTATGACCACTAGATAACGTTCCTACAACACTGGTCCTTTGTTTTACAAGAGATATGACCCCTAGATAACATTCATATAACATTTGTACTGAGTTTTTCAAGGGATATGAACCCTAGATAACGTGCATATAACACTGATACAAATTTTTGTCAAGGGATATGAACCCTATAAAACGTTCATATAACACTGATACTGAGATATTCTAGGTGTATGACCACTAGCGTACGTTTCAACAACACTGATAATGAGTTGTTCGAGGTTTTTTTATCTGTAGGGAACGTTCTTAACACTCTTTTTTTTTTAGATGTTTGGAGTGTATAGCCCCTATATAACGTTCATATAACACTGATACTGAGATATTCTAGGAGAATGACAACTAGCGACGTTCCTAAAACACTGATAATGATTTGTTCGACGTTTTGTGTCTGCACGTAACGTTCTGAAACTCTCTTACTGAGATGTTTGTAGTGTATAACCCATAGATAACGTTCATATAACACTGGTCCTTGGTTTTTCCAGGGATATGAAACCGAGATAACGTGCATATAACACTAATACTTTTTAGGAGTACTAGTATGTCATTTGGATCACGTTTTATAAGACTTGAATTGACTTTTTGAGGGCTATACCTATACAAAACGTACAAATAAAGATTCACGATTTCTCAAAATTTCCATAAAAGGTCCTCATTTAGTAAGAATCTATCATGTGTGTCCCCAATTGATGTTACTTGGACAAGCATACGTGTCCCCACTTGATTTTACTTGGTCCAGCATATTTGTGTCCCAGTTTGATTTTTGTTAGAAAGTGTATAACCCGTAGATAACGCATATAACACTGGTACTGAGTTATTCGAGGTGTATTACCCTAGATAAAATTCAAATACCACTGATGCTGAGTTTTATGGCATTTGATCCTAGATAACATTCTTAAACACTAGAAGTGAGTTATTCGAGGAGTATTACCACTAGGTAACTTTCCTATAACACGGGTCCTATGTTTTACAAGAGATATGACCCAGAAATAACGTTAATAAAACACTGGTCCTGAGTTTTTCAAGGGATATGAACCCTAGATAACGTGCATATAACACTGATACTAAGTTTTTCAAGGGATATGAACCCTATTTTACGTTCATATAACACTGATACTGAGATATTCTAGGTGAATGACCACTAGCGAACGTTCCTACAACACTGATAATGAGTTGTTCGATGTTTTTTATCGGTAGAGAACGTTCTGAAACACTCTTACTGAGATGTTTGAAGTGTATAACTCCTTGATAACGTTCATATAACACTGGTACTGAATTATTCGAGGTGTATAGACCCTAGCTAAATTCATATACCACTGGTACTGAGTTATATGAGGTGTATAACCCCTAGATAGAATTCATATACCACTGATGCTGAGTTTTTCAAGAGATGTGATCCCTAGATAACGCTCTTTAACACTTGTACTGAGTTATTAGAGGAGTATGACCACTAGATAACGTTCCTACAACACTGGTCCTTTTGTTTTACAAGATTTTGATTTGATTTTTGGTGTTTTAACGCCACTTTTAAGCACCGCTTTTGGGCTATTTCGTGGCGGCCAGTTTTTATTGGTGGAGGAAGCCTGTTTTACAAGAGATATGACCCCTAGATAATGTTCATATAACACTTGTACTGAGTTTTCAAGGATATGAACCTAGATAACGTGCATATAACACTGATGCTAAGTTTTTCAAGGGATATGAACCCTATTATACGTTCATATAACACTGATACTGAGATATTCTAGGTGAATGACCACTAAAGAACGTTCCTACAACACTGATAATGAGTTGTTCGAGGTTTTTTATCGGTAGAGAACGTTCTGAAACACTCTTACTCTTAACGTTCATATAACACTGGTACTGAATTATTCGAGGTGTATAGACCCTAGATAAATTCATATACCACTAATACTGAGTTATTTGAAGTGTATAACCCCTAGATAGAATTCATATACCACTGATGCTGAGTTTGTCCAGGGATGTAATCCCTAGATAACGTACTTAAACACTTGTACTGAGTTATTCGAGGAGTATGACCACTAGATAACGTTCCTGTAACACTGGTCCTTTGTTTTACAAAGGATATGACCCCAAGATAACGTTAATATAATACTGGTCCTGAGTTTTTCAGGGGATATGAACCCTAGATAACGTGCATATAACACTGATACTAAGTTTTTCAAGGGATAAGAACCCTATAAAACGTTCAAATAAAACTGATACTGAGATATTTTAGGAGAATGACAACTAGCAAACGTTCCTAAAACACTGATAATGAGTTGTTTGACGTTTTGTATCTGTACGGAACGTTCTGAAACACTCTTACTGAGATTTTTTAAGTGTATAACCCCTAGATAACGTTCATATAAAACTGGTACTGAGTTATTCGAGGTGTATAGCTCCTAGATAAAGTTCATATACCACTGTTGCTGAGTTTTTCAAGGGATGCTATCCCTAATTAACGTTCTTAAACACTGGTACTGAGTAATTCGAGTGGTATGACAACTAGATAGCGTTCCTATAATACTGGTCCTGTGTTTTACAAGAGAAATGACCCCTAGATAACGTTTATATAACACGGTCCTGTGTTTTTCAAAGGATATGAACCCAAGATAACGTGCATATAACACTGATACTAAGTTTTTCAAGGATATGAACCCTATAAAATGTTCATATAACAAACCTACTGAGATATTCTAGGTGAATGACCACTAGCAAACATTTCTACAACACTGATAATGAGTTGTTCGAGGTTGTTATTTGTAGGGAGCGTTCTGAAACACTCAAACTGAGATGTTTGAAGTTTATAACCCCTAGATAACGTTTATATAACACTGATGCCGAGATATTCTTGGAAAATTTCCCCTAGAATACAGGTCCGTATACAGAATTTCATCTTCATGAGTTAGTTCATCTGAATAGAAACCGCTACCAATGGTTTTATTACAGAAGATGATCTCATTTTGATGCTTTCCATTGACACACTAATGTCCCCACTTAAATATCTTTGATAAGATGAAATGTCCTCATTTAGAAATCTCATATCATACTGTGTGTCCCCATTTAGTTCACGAAATAAATGTCATTAATAGTCCCCATTTAAAAAGCTCATATCATACATTTGTGTATAATTTGTGTGTCCCCATTTAGTTCACTTAATTTATGTCATCCAAATGACATTTCTCAGCTACCAACTGTTACATGCGAGTATAATAAGTTCTTTTGGAAGCAAATCTGATATCAAATTAAACACAAGACCAACACGAAAGAAGTCCCATTTGATCGTGTTGTAGCAGGTGTCCCCACTTGACACCTGTGTGTGTGTGTGTGTGTGTGTGTGTGTGTGTGTGTGTGTGTGTGTGTGTGTGTGTGTGTGTGTGTGTGTGTGTGTGTGTGTGTGTGAAAACAATGACCTGTAGATATTTTATTGTTTTGCTGTTGTCTTTATTGGTTTTCATTCTTTGTGTGTGTGTGTGTGTGTGTGTGTGCTCTGGAACATTAGGAAAGTCACTACACGTATTAGAATACACACCAACAAAGTGACTACCTTTTGGAAAGTCACTACATACACTCTGGTAGTGACTTTGTAAAATTTATTAAAATGCTCATTTTGGTGAGCATTACAAGTCCACAAATTTTTACTCGTTGTTTCATTTTACAGTGTGTGTGCGTTTTCCTCACAATTTTACAACGTCGATTTAATGACTTCACACATTTTACGTCAAAATATGTCGCGCATGCTCGACCGGAACAACATGGCGGCGTTTGGAGGATCAAGGTACGGTACTTGTTTTTTTATCATAGTGTTCACCAGTTTATCACGTTTTCCCTATCATTTATGTTTTTATTAAGGGAGGGCAATGTCCCTAACATTTATAACATTTAGCATGGGCTGTCGATCGACCATAATTACAGTCTTGGGTAGGGGGCTCACGCTGATGATGTATTCAACTTTTTCAAAGACAAAGGGCGTAAATTCCATGAAAGCTATACATTGGTAGA
>JAASAO010000458.1:0-50220 GCA_017311375.1 Mytilus coruscus | reverse complement strand
TAGTTAGAATAAAAATAATGAATACGACTTAATGTAGTTACAACATCTTAAATACACTTCTGAAGCTTTTATACTGCACATTTTCAGAAAAAGCTTGAAGAAGTTTTGAAAATTGCCATGGCGGGAAATACATTTAGTGGGAAATTGGCCATATATTCTTTTAGAAATGTGCTAAATTTGCATCAGGTTAAATGTTGTATCTGTTAATTTTGTATTACTACTACTGGGTGAATACCCTTTCTGTTGACTATAGTCACCGGTGGTATCATTAGACTGAAAACCAGTAATTTTATACTTTTGGTTATTGGTGTGGTTGGTTGTTTTCTCACTGACGTATACCCTACAACTCCTTTAGTGAAATCGATATACATTTTATATTATCACGATATACTTGTGTTCCTTAGCGGAACTGGTCTAATTTCTTGTTTGATATACTTGTATTTAATATAAAAGCGAGATCATAGTGATAATTCTGTCCGTGTATATGTCCGTTCGCCCGTCCGTTTGTTCGTCCGTGCTCAATTCTTCCAAAACCAGAAATTATTATTCAATGAAACTTTCACCTTATTTTAAAAATTCTATTTAATTGTGCATCGTCTTTTAATTATATTTTCGTCTTGAGGGGTTGACATCTTGTACCCATATCTCGGCTAGACCAAACACGTGATTTCAATGAAACTTTCACGGTATCAAATGGGATTGTGCAGCTCCTATTTTATTCCATGATTTTAATGACGTTTTGTGTTTTCCGAAGAAAATATTGACTTTGCCGTATCTACGAAAGTGATAGTCATTTTGCACCCGCATCTCCTGAAATAAAGGACTGATTTCAATAAACCATCCATGATTCTGTAGTATGTATTGTCATTATAAATCTCTTATTTAATTGTTTCGTGGATTTGCTTTATGAGTTTTCCATATCAAAACATCGACTTTGTCATAAAAATATATCTACAAAATGGGTTACCTTAGATTTCTTGTATACATAATAGATATTGGAAGATGTGGTGAGTGCCAATGAGACAACTCTCCATCCAAATAACAATTTATAAAAGTAAACCATTATAGGTCAATATACGGCCTTCAACACGGAGCCTTGGCTAACACCGAACAACAAGCTATAAAGGGTCCCAAAATTACTAGTGTAAAACCATTCAAACGGGAAAACCAACGGTCTAGTCTATATAAAAACGAGAAACGAGAAACACGTATAAATTACATAAACAAACGACAACTACTGTACATCAGATTCCTGACTTAGGACAGGTGCAAACGTTTGCAGAGGATTAAACGTTTTAATGGTACCAAACCTTCTCCCTTTTTCTGAAACAATAGTATAATATCACAACATAGAAAAACACACGATAAAATATCAATTGGAAGGCTTTACTCAATCAGTTACCCCATATTAACTAGACATGTGATTTTGATGAAACTTTTACATTATCAAATGGGATTGTACATCTCCTATTTTGTTTCATGATTTGCATGAAGTTTTGTTTTCTACAGAAAAGCTTGACCTTGTCGTATCTACGAAAGTTGTAGACATCTTGCATCTGCATCCTCTCAAAAAAAAAAAGAATTCGAACATCGTCTTTAAATTTGAATTTTTACCAATACCCTGCTCTTTTTACAAGATTGGCCATAGTTCAGTTCTGAGTATTGTCCATAATAGTTATACAATGGAGTCGTTACCGTCCTGGGAGAGTAGAGGACACAGCGTTGCAGACATGGAATCAACCACCTTTAGCATTACCGGATTTATAAATGTGGAATGATGTGTCCTATATTAGAATTTAGAAAAAAAGAAATCATTTACAAAGATGGAATTTATGCTAGAGATCTCTGTCAATTGAACCCCATGCATAGACCCCTTTAAACCCACGTCATCTATACTATTGAATTTGGAGACCAAATTGACCCCTTTAAACCCATGTCATCTATACTATTAAATTTGGAGACCAACATTTTTAGCAGGTTTGTCTCCGAGCCGACGATCGTTTGAAGTATTATATAATAATAAATAGTTAGTAGATATAAGAAGATGTGGTATGAGTGCCAATGAGACAACTCTCCATCCAAGTCAAAATTTATAAAAGTGTATGTAATGAACTTTATAACTTCATATAGTAATTGCTTTAATAAGCGTAGCTTAATTAATTAAATCCCAAATAAAGTTCCGTAGCTGGTTCCTTACTGTCTACGTTTTGTAAGCAGGAGAAAATGGTTTTGTATTCAATTTGTCTTGAATTTATGAAAACTGGGCCATGGCCAACTCGCACCACTCAAACACTCTCACTAATTTTACAACTTGCATCACTTTTCAAATTCGCACCACTAAAAAAAAAAAAAAAGAAATTTAACAAACTCGAAGAAATGTGTTTAATCATTAGATTGTTTTCTTCTTCTCTTAGTTATTTCCTCCGTTCCTGGAGCACCCGTATCACTCGGAGACAGAACTTGACTCGCACCTTTCGAAAAAAAAGAAATACTACAAACTAGCACCACTGAGAAATGTTTAAATCATAAGCGTTCTATGTTGTCTTCTTCTCCGAGTTATTTCCTCCGTTCTAGGAGCACCTGTGTAACACCGAGACGGAAGCTACTAATTGGACATTAAAATTCCTATGGAAGAAGAACTGACAAACTTATCAAAACTATCAACATAATGCACCAGTGCATAAAAACGGTTTGAGAAACACGAACCCAAGCTGTGTATCACCATAAACATTTCAAGTAGTCTTCAAGCCTATATTGTCCATAGATTTTACAATAAAAATAATGTCAAATACATTTCATTTAATTTTATTCAATAAATGTGACCTGCACTAAAACATAAAAGAATAATCAAAATATATTTAGATCATATTAGTAAATAAATCTACCTTTCATGGCGTCCAGCACCGAGTCATAGTATATTTTGTAAGTAAATAATGATAAAAACAGTATAGGAAACTATTAAATTGTAATAAAAAAACCTTAGATAGGTCTGTATTCTAAATTCACCAATATTTGTTTTATTGTTGTCTTTAAAATATCTGTCGACTTATCTGGTTTATTAAAACAAAAGACATGTTCTAAAATAATTATTTTGATTTAAAGCACTTAATTGTCATAGAAATTCCATATTTTCTTGTAATATCAGTATTCATAAAAATACTGGATGAAATCTATTTAGAAGTAAAGAAGACGGTATTAGAGAGCAAAAACGTCTGACCCACTCAATTGCAAGAAGTGCTTTTAACAAACTAATTACAAAAACGCGACTCATTTGTAACTGAAAAAAAAAATAAAAATAAAAAATACCCTAAACGTCCTAACGTGTATATCTTTGTTTGACTGTGTTTATAAAAATTTTTGCTATATGTACTATTTTTGATTTCATTTTAAGTCTTGTGCATTTGATATATCACCTAAACATTGATTGAATTTACGTTAAGTTTATCATTTTCTTTTAGCATACACATAGAACAGGTTTTAATTTATTTCTTTTAGCTCTCATTTATAAATATTACTCTGAACATAAAATCAACATGTTACTCTTTAAAGACAAAATTTTAAAGATGACTTACAAAGAAAATTGATTCATAATTCAACAGAAATAGTGGGAAAATGTATCAAGAAATTATTTTTATTGTCTATATTAGGTTTGAAAAATAAAGAAGTTTCAAGCTGATGTGAAATTTAACTTTCCACTGTTTGTACTGCTCCCAAAAAGTTCGTCATCGAACGAATAAATCAAGAAACAAGTGACTCCCATAAGAACTCCAATTAAGATTGCCCAAAATGGCGCTCGGTTCGAAATGAACAGCACTCCAAATATAGTTGCATCGATCAACCAAACTCCTGAGAAAAGTAAATGAGATATTCTGGAATCTTCCACAATTTCTCTGCTCCCCACACGTTAAGTTCAACTGATCTTAAATGCAGAAAGAAAACCAAGAATACTCCTGTCGCAATCAGAACTATCATATTCACGATGAGGACTACGTGTGCTGGTGTTATAGCGCGCAGTGTTTTGCGCAGGTCGTCTGCAACTTTGAGGAGTCCGTCAGCTAACCTGCCCTGATTGTTGTACTCTAAATGTTGATTCGATTTTGATACGACACTATCAGTAACTAAGGAAGATGCCTTGTAACCAACAGAAACGTGAATCTGTCGAATAAGAAAAAGGTAATTGAATAACTCTTTTAGATATTATGCACCAGAAATTAATATTCTAAAACAAGAATTTAACACAAAAGGTGTCACATGTAGAGCGGAATATGCCTACCCTTCCGGAGCTCCTGAAATCATCACTGGTTTATGGGGTTAAAATTTCTATTTTTTAAAAGATTTCTATATGTAGTAATTTGTGGACTCCGTACTTTGACCTATAATGGTTTACATTTATAAATTTTGACTTGGATGGAGAGTTGTCTCATTGGCACTCATACCACATCTTCTTATATCTATTGTATGTCTTTTCGTCGTTTTTGTTTTTCCTCTGACGTTGTAAGTTTCACAACTACTTATGACTTTTGAATATCTTCCAGGTTTCTTCCGCCTCTTTTTTTTATAAAGTATCAATTCATGCTCTTTCTACACAATTCAATATGAGTAAAGGATAGAGAAAGCCCAGTGACACTTAATAGTCTCACCTTATCTATATCTTGAGCGTACAATATAATTACGTCATTTCCGCAGCTTCCAAGTGCCCAGCCACTGCGCAACTGATCGGCAAAGTTTTTATAATAGCATCCAGCTCACCAGAAGTGGCACTCCTAGCGGTTGTGTTTAATGTTGGCTGAATTTCTCCACAGTCATTAATGCATCTGAAATATTGTATCACAGCTGTTAATGTTTTATCATCAGGCAAATGTATTAAGAAACATAAATGGCTTTTATACTTCATGGAATATCAAATAAAACACATACACATTTAAAGAGTTGGATTCATAGTGATTTGAACAAAAAAAGAAACACGTGGTTCAAAATTTTGGATTGAAGATACCTTATATTTCACTCTCTATGATATATTTCAAATACATTTATTAAGCAATGACACGTTTGTTAACAGTGTCAATATAAACACATCAGCAAATATTTATTATCATGCTTTCATTTCTTTTGCCTTTATTTTACTATGCTATATCTATTTCGTAGTACACTCAATGAATTAATATTTGATTGATTGGTTGGTGTAAAACGCCACTTTCAGAACTTTTGGCTATTTCGTGGCGGTAAATTTTATTGGCGAATAAAGCCGGAGTGCCCGGAGAGAACCACCCACCTTCGGCAGGAAAACTGACAATCCTAGTCAATTAAGATTGCAGTCAATCGCACCTACCATGTGCAAGATTCGAACTCACAACATCAGTGTTGACACAATGACAGGCTAGTGATACAGTTGTTAAACTACTTAGAACCCTCGGCCATAGACATAAATGTTTAAAAATACTTACGTTGTACTGTCCTGCAAGTCTGGGATCCGTATTCTGTTTATCAGGGCCACCGCCACAATATAGCTCTGATCTTCACCATCGGGTCCACTACACTGTGTAGATGTATTAGTCTGAATCATAGCCAAGGCCAGATCTACCGCATCAACTGTAATAAACGCAAATACATATCAAATATGAATAAAAGGAGATGAGGATACATGTTCATGGGTCATAGATAAAGCAACACAAATAAACAAAAGACAAAAGACATATAGACGTTGGTTTTCCTGTTTGAATTGTTTTACACTAGTCTTTTTGGGCCCTTTATAGCTTACTGTTCGGTGTGAGCCAAGGCTCCGTGTTGAAGGCCGTACATTGACCTATAATTGTTTATTTTACAAATTGTGACTTGAATGGATAGTTGTCTCATTGGCACTCATAACACATCTTCTTATTTATATTCAACAGTCTTCACCAAAAGACAGGGTCTATGTAATACAATATGGCAAGATCTAAAACACCCCGAGTCAACAAAGGTTGTGAATAAATTAAACAATAAATATCAAAGATATCCAATCAATACCAAATTCTGCAATTTGCATTAACGAAAAAAAAACAAAACAACAAAAACAACATTAACTATTTTTTCGACCAACGATTAATTTTAAAATCAAACAATGTTCATTATCCTAAAATGCAGTGAAATGGTGATTCATGTGTTTGCCTTTACAACCACTGTTGTGATATTGTTATTATCATGTTTATTTATCTTGGCCTAATTTGTTTTGTGAGGCCTTATAACATGTATATTAATATGTTTACATAATATTTATAGTTATTTACAAAATAATGTTATAACTGTCCAGTTTAGAAATCACTGGAACAATCATAGATACTCATGGAATGATTAGAACTTTCTATTTGACTTACACAATGATTCTGGATTGATCATAATGTACGATGTGTAATTTAAACTTCTACCGTATTCTAGAAGTTTCCGTTCTACAGTTTTTAGGAGTTTACTTCTACAGTGTTCTAGAGATTTCCGTGACAACTGTATATATACAGACACTAAAGTTAAACTTTCAGATTAGACACTAATATTCTCAGAAGTTCTCTTGATTTGTTGAATTGACACTTTTATTTACGTTAGCTACATCATCCTAGATTGTGACCTATTGGACATACTATTCTGTTTTGATTCCCGCAACAGTTAAGAGAAGAATTCCGGATAAAGAAAAGACAAAGATCGGACATATATTTTGACAGTTTAGTTGACATTTCAATTTGTATAATATTTCTTGTAAACTTGTGTATAAAAATCTTGTTAAATTTCATTATTGATTTGTGTCTTTTGTTAGCTACAATTTAAAGATGATTTCTGACCATAATAGAAAAAAAAAAAAAAAAAAAAAAAAAAAAAAAAAAAAAAAAAAATAAAAACAGTAAAATAAAATAAAAATAAAAACAACACTAACTATTTTTTTTTTTCAACCAACGACTAATTTTAAAATCAAACAGAATGTTCGTTATCCTAAAATGCAGTGAAATGGTAATTCATGTGTTTGCCTTTACAACTATGTTTAACTGAGAACACTGTTTAAGTACAATCCTATCTTTTTGCTTATTTTTTTTTACAAATAGGAACATTTTGCGCCAATTTTTGTGTCTATCTCAGATTCTATTGGCACGAAAATATGTAAAATCTAAGTATTTTGTACATTTTGTCTATGAGATGACACGCGAGTAAAGATACCAATGAAAGTTTATTATCTGAGGATAAATTGACCTAACTGTATAGTACTCTATCCAGATAGAATGAGTTTTATTGTTGGATTGCTTGAATATTTCCATATATTATACTAAGCAACGTCTAAGCGACGTCAATATACGTATCTAAATCAATTGAGGACTACATATCAAGTATGTTTGTTATATACGCCCGATGGAACCACTGGCGAAAACTATAACCACGCGCGCTGATGTGTATCCCGATAATGAAATTTCACCGTACGATGACCTAAAAGTTCCTTTCTTTAGTTTTCTATGTTGTGTTTTGTGTACTATTGTTTGTATGTTGATCTTTTCTTTTTAGACATGGTGTTGTCAGTTTATTTTGGACTTATGAGTTTGAATGTCCGTTTGGTATCTTTCGCCTCTCTTTACATCCACGTAGTTTTTGTCTCTAATGGATATTTGTCTCATTTGCAATCATACCTCATCTCCTAATTTATATATTTTTGTTCAAAATAATTTAGTGTTGTTTTAGTCTTTAACGGTACAATGTGAGCAGAGACGACATCACGGGGTTCCTTTGCGATCGGTAACTTACCTTGTGATCCCGATGTTATTGGTAAATTAACTTACCTTGTGATGAGATGAGATAATCAGGGTCACACCCAATGGTGACCATCAGTAGCTGTCAATCCACATCGTGAGTGGTCAAACTTAGGGTTAGGGAACTTGCAATGAGACCAAATCTTCTCCCAGTATCTGCGTCAACATTATACGTGTAACCTTGGTAATCAAGCGATGCGTCCGTACAGGTGCTGTACTGCAGGGTCAGAGACGGTAAAAGTGTCACAAGTAATATTTGAAATAACATGTTTTGCTGCAAGAAAATATTTAGGATAAGTAGAAAAGACAGCGTCCATAAGTGTTAGTTATATCTTTATGTGAAAGAAGAAAAGGAAGTCTATAAGACAAAAATTTGTCAGTACGTAGGTGATTTTATAAGAACATTCATTTTATTTAGTCTACAAAACTCGAATGTCTATATACATATGTGATGTCTAAAATGTTAGCCTCATATTTTCTATTACTGATGTCCAGACTTTCGACATTAAGTATAAATTGGTTTCGTATCAGATTCCTCGGAACACTAAAGATGCATTTCTTATGGGCGATGACACATTTGAATTATTTTTCGGGTAAAAGGAAATAATCCAATCTGATCACGTTCCATCGTCTATACAATGCCTTAAGGTACGTACGATACTTAGGAAATAGCATGCCTAACGTTGAAAGTCCGGACGTCTCTAATGAATACATAGAATTTAAAGTCTCTATTTTCAAACAGTGAAAAGTCAAGTTTAGTTCAATGCTATATGAACATTTATATTCGATTGTATGAATAGAATTTAAAAGTTGAAATAGCTAATCTGAGCATTTTTAAAGTATTTATTGATCTTAAGTTAAATAGTCACATAAAATTGGAATGAAAACCACTGCAATTGTTCATGTCAATCGTACTAAAATGTAAGCAAAGCATAAGATTCATTAACAGTCCAGCACTTCATATACTGTTATCCTTGAATATACAGATAATTAATATATATTCAATGTAGCATTCTGTTTTTTGTGGCTCTGTTTGAAACAGTTTCTTCCAATTTCATGGCTACCAGTTGCATTGATAGAGCCAAGAGAAAACAACCGAACTGACAGACTTTTTTCACAAACTGGTTGGTCGGGTGAACTCTGATAAAAAAATTATCAGAATCCTTAATCATTTAACAATACCATAGGCCCAATACATAGTTACATTACTAGGCCTTTGTGTCCCAATTCTGGATGTGCAAACTTAGGATAGGGAAGTTGCACACCCAAAAGTTTTGAATTGTCACTAGGATATATCTACTGGAACACTATCTTACTTGTCAATATCCCGTACCACTTTTCATACAAGGCTTCCAAAGAAGTTCCCAATTAAGATGATGTTTAGTAAATGAATAATTAAAACTTAATGTCGCATGTGATACAGGATCTCCAAACCCGTTCTTAGCACCTGAGATTACCCCAGGTTTTGGTGGGGTTCGTGTTGCTCATTCTTTAGTTTTCTATTTAATGTTTTGTAGACCGTTGGGTGTATTTTTCATCGTTTTAAATTTTTTTTGTTATGCCATTGACAGTTTCTCTATGATTTGTGAGTTTTAATGTCCCTTTTAGGATCTATTAAACATAAATAAAAGACGTCACAGCTACTGTGACAGCTTGTTCTGTCTCATACTTTGACAACACATCAAAGTAAACATCGACAATGAGAGACCGTTTTGAGTTTAAACGTTTTGACAAACTGTTTCACTTCAATTTACATGAAATTGTGAACTTTCCGTTTTTATGTATATAGCAATATTTTAGCAGTGCCTGTATTTGAAGTACGTTTCTATCAGTTAATGTGACTTTCAAGAACATTAGATAAATATGCAAGCGGACTTAATCACTTGTCCAATACAGTAGCATGTTATGGTTGCCCTGTTGATTTAGTAGAAGTCCTACCTATATTATGACCGGAAAGTTTCTGTCTAATATATAAATAATGTGGTATGATTGCCAATGAGACAACTATCCACCAAAATTCAAATAAATAGGATGTAAGCAATCATAGGCAACCATACGGCCTTCAACAATGAGAAAAACCCATACCATATAGTCGTCTATAAAAGCCCCGACATGAAAAATTTGAAACAATTCAATTGAGAAAACTAACGGCCTAATTTATAACAAAACAATAATCTTTTTGCTTGTCTTAGTTGATCCAACCTCCTAAATCATATTATATCTGGTCAGAAATACTTACTTTGGTTGTTTTTCTGGAATGTCCATGTAAAATTAGAAATATGATATATTAGTCCAGATATAACAATCGAAATCTTTTATTATTAATGAGGATGTTAGATCATCGCGACACTTGCTTAACATATTTCTGTCCACTGGGGTCGTATTGTGACCTATACATATCTATCTTTTAAAATATTGCTTGTATTAATTAGTCGTTATCCTTTTGGATGTTAACCCTTTACTCCTTTGAAATATTTGTGTTAAAAGAGGTGATGGAATAAATGAACAAGGAGTTATGCACACAAGCTGATACGGAACCAAACATGAATAAATAGACAAATAGATATGTGGGTATGTGCCAATGAGACGGCAAACCAACGATACAAATAATAAAAACAAAATAACAAAAAAACCTACAGGTCAACACTGATCAACATAAAGTTTTCAACAATAAACAGATTAAAATACAATATAGATATACTGAATAAAAATGAAAAAAAGTAGACGCTGACTACTATGTTTCACCAATACATCGCTTTACATCATGCGGAATGTTTTATGAATGAGTCCTAAATAATAATATTTTGGATATATTCATGAAATAAAAACAGAAAATAGCAACCTGGTAGTATTTAGCCATTTTTAGCCATTTATTTTGGTCATGTGATAGAAGTATACAAATGAAGATGTGATTCTGTGAATACTAGTTAAGATCATATATATAGATATGCCCCTACCACTTTTTTTTTAAATGTACGCAGACGTTTAACGGTCTATATATTTGACCTGAGTCAAGTCCCTATGGTTAAGATGTACTTTTGTACATGACCCCGGTGTGAAATATATTCAAAGGGTATTAATTGATGCTGCTATTAAGATAACTACGTATCAATATCTTAGTTAAAACAGTCTATAAGTGTACCAACTGATGCTAACTAATGAGTACTATTTACATGCCATTATGATGCAACAGATTGTAAGAGAAACACTCTAGCTAGATCTACTTAAAAGCAGCCATTTTATTTGCCAATCGGACTTATGTACAGTCGATTTTAAAATTATCTAAAATAAAATACGAGCCTTTTACATGTTAAGCATAAGAAAACAGTGCAACCATAGTACATAATCGAAAATGCGTTGTTCACCTCGCTTACTCGTATAAGTTATTTCAAATTATAGCCACATAAAAAAAACGAATATAATTTGAGTACTTAACTCCGTCTTTTTTCCCCAACTCGATCAGTGGAATAACAAAGGACACATACAACAATCTGCTAATAATTAATGGAGTTTATACAATTCCTGTACAAAACAAAATGGAAAATAAACAATGATAATTTTAAAATACCAAATCAAAGAATTCTCGCTGTTACTGACAGCAACCCAAACAATCAAAGTACAGGCAAAGATGATCACTTGCATGGAAATTAAGATCAAAACCATACATATAAGTTAAAGAAAGACGCACAAGGTCATGGTCAAGAGAAAAAAAGCGAAACAAAAATAAAGAATAGCCCACAAAATACTACAAAAACTTAACACTGAACAACAGAAACCCAATAAAAACCGGGGTGATTTCACATTCTTTGTAAGGGTCAGAGGTTTAATAAGAGGGTGAACCACCGGATGACAACAGGTGAACCGAATAAAGCACACACAGCGAAAGAGTTTAAAACAACAGTTCATGAAATTGCGATATATGGATCCATTAAAACTTTATTTTTTATATTAAGTATAAAAATTTCCATTTTCATTTGATATATTGATTCATTTACTAAAATTTGAATAATATTTTTCTACACAATACACATTTATTGTAAGTTTAACGTTTATGTTTGAATAGAAATTCGTCATACCTATTCAAAGCAGATCAATCAATTATTTATTAAGAATGGGGTTGTTTATGAAAGCAACATGGAGAGTTGAAACACACGAGTTATCAATTCAATCACATTTTTGTGTATCAGTTATTTTGGTTTTTTTAATTTGTCCTACCTTCTATCGAAATTATTTCTCTAGTCCATGATTTTATTTGTAAATGAACTGAAAACTCATTAAATTTAAATCATCTATTTACATACCTGTGAATTGAAAAGAAAATCCGGGTGTTAGGATATGATAATTGATGAGGACCAGCGTAAGGGTATTTCTATCGATTCTTTGAAGATACTTGTTACTTCATATCAGGACCGGGTAATGGAACGTATGCACATGTTGTTAAATAGGGTTTGATTGAAATTGTAAAAGTGGACTAAGTTTCCATATTTTGTGTGTGTGTGGTATGTGTTCCTGTCTTATTGACGTATACATAGCTTCTCTCCTTATATTCATACAATGTGTAATAAGATTAATTTTATTTACGACCCCGCAGTACACGAATATATGATAGTTAAATATGCTGTATATAATTGAAGTTAGTACATCATTATGTAATTGAAAACCTTCCACAAATTATATTCTTTCAATGTTGAGTTAGCGCAAAATTTATGTTTGTATAAAACACCTGAAATGCCGTTTTTAAAATAAATTAACTCCAATAGATATTTAATTTTTCGACTTTTTAACCAGGGTAAGACAAAATGATATAACACAAACAGTCTCTATTAGTTTTGCTCCTATTTGGAGGATATACGGTGACATAACATCGCTTACATCTATGTCATTTGGTCTCTGGTGGATAGTTGTTTCATTGGCAATCAAACCACATCTTCTGAATTTTATAACTAAAATGAATCTAAAATGAAAAGATTCAAAGTAAATAAATGCTTTAAATTATCGCTCCATTTATTTTCCATCACGGAACCCAGCAGAAAAGAAATCCCTACCGTGCCTCTATATGATAAGGCAGTTCAATACCATAACCATAAATACAGTTTCAATACACAACAAAGTCAATGTCATTGTAAATAACTTTCGTGTACTCCTATATACAGGTATGCTTCAATCTGATCATTTGAATCAACACAGTTTTGTTAGAACTTTAAACATTTAATATTCTGCCTTTGAAATTGTTCAATACAAGTAAAACAAATTACAAATATATTGAAAAGCTGTGCATTTAAATATTTACAGTTGAGAACTTTATTATTAAAAATTAAATCCCTCACAAAGTTTTAATGTAAGTATCACACAATATCATACATTTACAGTGGGTTTTATAGCTGACTAGCGTGTCAACCTCCTCGTACACATGTAGGATTGTAAATAGTTAATAAGTTCCATATATTCAGTTAAAGACATTTACACTACGAACAAATATTTAAACAGATAACGGTAATTTCCATTGTATTTGATTTAAAATTAGATTGATTTCTTCATTGTTGATTGTTCAGCGTCTAATGGCAATTTTAAGCATATTCAGGAAAAAATAATCTTAAATTTTATTAAATTTTTTATCAATGCAAAACAATCCCAATTAGGAATTTATTCATAAAAAAGACATACAAATATGTACTAGGTTGGTTCAGCAAAGAAGGTCAACTGGGATGCTATTGAAGAATGCATGGTACTCGCCCTTTAAGAAGCATCGGAATTAACGTCTCAGATTCATTGGACGTGGCTGCGTATTTATACATCCCACTAATTCAAACGAAACCCACACTTTAGCAAGGATATTTTACTGCCGGATGGTAAAAGTCTAGGAATGGCCCTCTTTCTATATCCCTGTCAAATTTCTAGTTTCAACATTGTAGATTTTTTTTATATAAAATCACTACATTATTGTTTTTTTGTGTACTATATTTTATGATTTAAGTATCGGTGTTATGTGTTTTGTTAATATGCGTGTAATGATTTTGGTGCCCTTAACAGATTTTTGGCTGTTTTTTTAATTTTTTTTTTAAAGTTTGCTACTATTTGTTTATTAGGACAAGGCACACGGTATCCAAAATAAAAAGTAACAGAACTACACATAATTGACACAAAATGTTCATGATCTCTAAAACAATTATAGTACTACGTCATCGAGCATTTCCACCCAAGGGTGACTGGGGAATTGAAATATGGTCACCATAGGTCTTCTGCCGACCGGCACTAAAACCCGCGCCAAAGTGGGGCATCCGTTTGACTGTGCGGGATGTACAAGTTCGCAGCAACGTCCGGTCAGAATGGGGACGTTAAATCCGATTGTATTTATTGTTAATTTTTCTAGTTCTGAACATGCATGAAATATTTGCCACTGGACGTTTACCATTCAATAATCAATTAATCCAGTATTTTTAGAGATCAATCAACTATTTTCACTTAATAAACATTTCATAAGGAACAACGAAAAATACCTCCCAGAGTGTGCCATTTGATATAATAACGAGATCTAAAAGTACACGTAGCAACACGTTATATTAGTTTATTGTAAAAGCAAGAATTGCATTGTGCATTAAATGTGTACAAAAAAAAAAAAAAAAAAAAAAAATTCTGAAGCTGGGTTCGGTCTTACTACCATTTTGAGAATCTTGATAATGTAGTATATTGAGTCTAAATAGGTAATACAAGTTGAAAATGAATACCGAATTCTTGTTATTAGAATATTCATTGCATTCTCCAAGGTTATAATATTAAAACTTTGAATTGATACGGTTTCTTTCGTATTAGAAAATACGAAAATGAAGGTCTTGGTCGTTGGGGTCGTGGTATAAGCAATGCTATTTTTAAAGTACAATTATGTTTCATGATGATACTTTTACTGTATTTGCCTAACTTAACATTATTTATATATATTTATCTATAAATTGTATAGTGAATGTAAATTTTCGTTTTTTTCAAGATAAATACTGTGTCGGAAGATTGTATATTGATGGCAATATTGAAACGCGTTGTGTGCTTGCATCGAGTGCGGCGGTCGTTTGTTCGAACCCGGACGGTTAAAATCAAAGTCTTGAAAATTGTTATTTGCTGCTTTTCCGTTAAGCACGCGGTATGTAGGAGCAATGGCACTTAAGGCTTGTCGGCTTGGAATGGAAATCATGTGTCCGGATATGATGAAATGTCTTCCTGCGGACTGTTACCTTGTTAACTATCATGTTAAAAATCCGACTCAGCGTGTCGGTCTAATACAAAGCAGGGTTAATATTCATAAAAAACCGAATAAAGTTATTATTTTAACTTCATTAAGAGTTACAAAATGACAACATATATTGACTATGGCATATAATTTTGCGTCTGAAAAGGTTTAACATTACAACTGTTTGTATTTATTGAGATACACAATTAAGTTTGTTGTATCTGACATGCCAGGTTTGTTCATATGCTCATAATATTTAACCAAATTGTCTATCTACATACATGTACAATGTATATATGTGTCTTTCTCCCACCTTGCCATGTAAGCACCGTTCCTTGGTGGCTTTTGCAGTTAGATTACATATCCACTAGATTGCTAATTCATAAGAAGCACCTTTTCATGTTAGGTTGTGTCTGATAAGGAGGTAATACACTTGTAAACGTATATATATGTTAGTAGTTTCTTTGTATGTATAGTTGATTATTACTTTTGTTGTTGTTTAGATAATGTCTTATACTGTAATACATGTATGCTCTTTGTGAGTCCATTTAATGGAATAAAACATCTTTTTTCTTCTCCTTTACCTTAGAATAAAATCAGAAAAGGACAAACTGTACTAAAATTAATCGAAGCAAGCTAGATCACAGACATGTACAAATATAAGAAAACGATGTTCGAGCTCCCAACACGGCAGATGTGATAGGTATAAACTGAAAAACCAAATATAAAAGTATTAGTTGTAATTCTAGCATGTAACTGAATGAAAGTACAACATGGTAATGTTCGTCAGAAGGAATTGACAAAGATGGCCGTTTTTTTCGCAACATCATTTACTCTGAGTACAGACTAACCTGGGCGCCAAGAAAAGTTTTAAGGTATCATGGCAGGAACTTGATAAATGAAATTTAGATGCATTTTATGTGTAAGAATACAAATTTAAAGACTTTCCTTGATTTTTCGTTCCCAATCTTTGCAAAGGGAAAACACCACGGTAGAACAAACTGTATTCCTTTGGAACGAACATGGTGTACTGAGTTGGATCTGGTAATCATTTTTACTATGTAAGTACCTTATTCGTATATTACACATTGATGGCGAAAATATGTGGTTACGCGATAAAACTTATATAAAAAAACGTACGTCAGAAGCAGCAAAAACATGTTTTTTTCGTAAGGTCTGTATAGGCAGAGATACAGTTCGTCCTACCTTAGTGCTGTTTCCCTTTTTGACAAAATTCTAAAATTGGGAACATAATCGGAAATTTAAAGTGAACTAGTAAATGACGTAAACGCGTTAAGATATCGAATTTATCGATATACAGGTGAGAATCAGTAAAAATGTACCTCGATTCCAAAGTTATTTTTTGAAACCCTATCTATTGGTAAACACATACATTTTATGTTTTATACGCATGCACATAATGATAAAACTTCATATATAATCGTAATTCAATAGGAAAACAACAGTTAAGCAATTATAAAATATATAAGGGAACATTGATTGCAAGCACGTGACACAATTTTCGAAGTAAGTAGTTTTGTAAATCAAGGTGGAGAGACTTAACATGCTTAGTGAATAGTATTATCTAATTCAACCCTTTTATGATTTTTATTGCATACTATAAAATATTGATCTTCAGCAATTTACTGTTAACAATTTTGCTACTTTACTTCAATGATTTTTGTTCCAGTTTCATGATGACTTCTAATTCATACTGTGATTCCTGTTCAAGAGGAGGAGAATCAATAACAGCAATAAGGTACTGTTCTCTGAGTAAGTATGATGGATATGATCATAAATTTTGCCTTGCAACAGGCCACCTACGGAAAGTTATTGCAAGGGTTTGGTTCTTAAAGAATGGGAGAATCGCCCTTTATGAGGCATTGGATTTAACGTCTTGATTAGACTGAATGTGTCTCCGTATTTATACATCCTCACAGATAAACGAAACCCCAGTTAATATGCTATACTTTTATATCATAGGTAAGACCTTAAGGGTATTTTACTGCCAGATGTAAGAAGTCCCAGGAATGATCATAGTTCTATACCCATGTCAAAATTTTGCTTTCCTACATTAGAAAACGTTTTGAAAAATTCCTACAATCTGTGCTAAGGTCATTGTATTATTGGGTTAAGTGTGCAATTTGTGATTTAGACATTAGTTTATAATATGTTCAAATATTTATATATGAATAATAACCCCAAAACTCAAGCTACGGTATCAATCATTTGTCAATAAATGACTCAAAACTGCAATATTGAAGGATATATTAAAATTTTGCATTCTAGCTAAAATAAATTGGACTAATACATGAATCCACACATAAACCAAAATCGTTATGCTAGTTAAGATCTTTTAGATTTATTAGTGAATCAAATACAAAATGTTTCTATTCCCAATCTAGTTCGAAATTCTTCTTTCACCACATCACTACCTAGTATTCACTTTGTTTAAAGGCGACCGCTACAGTATAAGACATGTTTTGATTGAATGCAGCTTAATGTCCAGCCGCAAGTATTGCAATCGCCAATCAGGAAGAAAACAACATTTATATGTAAAGGCGATACTTAGTACAAGACAGACACGATGCATGAGTCGGATATTTAATGCACTAGATCAAAGTAAACATTCCATATAAAGATATATGTATCTTCATATTCAGACATGTCATTTTGACGTCGAGAAGACAATAGTATTTGCTTTTACTTCCGAATGTCGCTTTTTTCACATAGAAACAGTAAATTGTTTTAGAGGTATTGGTTTGAAGCAGTCAATGATCAACCCGCGGTCAAGAAGCTGACATAACTAAATGAACACCAAGGTAGTTGTCACGTAAGAAATCAGATCGTGCGTATCGTAAGTACTGAGTTACATAACTTACATGAGTGAATGTCAAACCAGATTATGCGCTCATGCAAGTAAATCGTCTCAATATCTTACTTGGTTGAAAAACTGATATTATTGATTCCCGATTAAAATTTGTGAAAGTCAGATGAAGATCCTGTTATTCGATTCGTTGCTTGAAATTTGTAAAATTATTTATGTAATCACGACAACAATCAGATATTGTTTAGATAACGTTCCCATCATCCCATAATAATCTGATTCTGATCCGATTTGTATCTTTTGCAAGGTAAAATACTACCGAATCAGTTCCGCCACCATCCCAATTTTCAAAATGCGGTTCGACAGAGATCGGACAATTAACAGACAGTGACTCGACGCAGGCCAATGTTTCGAATCTGATCCGATACTGACCTTTTCGGACCATTCATGATCTTATAGGACACTCTGTTAAGAACGCGTACGACTGCGTTCAGACACTGATAGGACATTCCAGATCATTGAGGACAGTAATCCGACTTTTCACTTTTCGTGTCGTGTCTGATCTCACATGGGAGCTACAATCGGCTATGTATGACTTCCAAATAACATTCGGAAAACTCAGCCGATTTTGTGTAGTCGGATTACAATCGTGCTATGTCTTGACAGAATCAGCTATATCGGATAAAAATCGTAACCATGTCCTGCGTCGGTTCACTGTCTGGTAGTTTATTTTGTATATAAGTTCTGTATGGTGACAAGTGGGCATTCAGAGAAAAAAATGAAGCTGTCTTGTTCGAACTGCCATTTTAAGATTCTTGATCATTTATTTATATTTAATGTAATGGGTTATGACAGTTAAAACAATATCAAAGTCTTGTTGATTGTTTTATTAAAATTTTATCTTACTTTATTGAAAATATTTACATTTGATTTAACATTGTTATTTGAATATACATTTCTATATTGTTGTATAATCATTGTTTCCATAGTAAGGTTCAATAATGTATGAACTATATTCTGGATAAAAACTCTTTGCTTATTTGTTTTATGCCCCGCCGTAGAGGAGGGGCATTAAGTGTTACCGTTGTCCGTCCGTCTTGTCCGTAGGCCCCAAAATCGTTCTCTAACTTTAGTTTGCCTCAACCAAACGTTCTAAAACTTATAAACAATGATAAGTTCCACAAAACACAGATCAAGTTCGAAATTGGGTGGCGTCACTTTCACCGTTCATGAGTTATGCCCATTTATAAACATAAAATTGTTGAATTTTTCGTTTCCGTTCTCTAACTTTAGTTTGCCTCAACCAAATGTTATAACTTATACACAATGCTTATTATCACAAAAACAGATCAAGTGCGAATTTGGGTGGCGTCACTTTTACCGTTTATGAGTTATGCCCTTTATAAACATAAAATTGTTGAATTTTTCGTTTCCGTTCTCTAACTTTAGTTTGCCTCAATCAAATGTTATGAAACTTATACACAATGCTTATTACCACAAAATACAGATCAAGTTCAAAATTGGGTGGCTTCACTTTAACCCCTGAGTTATGCCCCTTTATAAATGGAAAAATTGCTAAATCTGTTGTTTTCGTTCTCGAACGTTAATTTTCCTCAACCAAATGATATGAAACTTATACACAATGCTTATAATCACAAAACGGTCTTAACTACGTGAATCCTGCATCTGTATACAAGCGGGGCATCTGTGGCCCATATACACATTCTCCATTTATTTTTATTATGAGTATCTATGTTTTAATTAAAATTTGGCATAACCGATGTTAAATCATTTGGTGTAATATTTTCTCTTTCAAAATCGGTTTAAACTATCTTTCTTCAATATGTTCAACGTGTGTTTACTTTTTCTTTCATCAAGGGTTTTCCTTCCATTTGCGCCATGCGATTTCCGAATTTATAACGAAGTGTCATAGATAAGGTGACTGCAAACGGAAAAGCTGTCGGTGAATTAGAGTACGCAGTGACACAATTCAATAGCAGTATATTTCTAAAGATTGCTATAATTAGAATAAAGGATTTCCTTTTAAAAGAACAAGTGTTTTATAGATAAACTTAGTCATTCAAGCATAAAAATATAATCATATTTTAGTTAAGTTTGAAGGATCATATGTATGGTGGCCGGATGCGGCCATTTCGCCTTTCGCGTTTTCGCATTTTCTCCTTTCACTTTGCAAACGCGAAATCGAGAAATCGAGAAATCGAGAAATCGGAAATCGGGAAATTCGAGAAATCGAGAAAGCGAAATCGAAATCGGAAATCGAAATCGAAATCGAGAAATCTGAAATCTGAAATCGAGAATCGAGAAAGCGAAAGCGCGAAAACGAGAAATCTATTTCCCGTTTTCGCGTTTTCGCCTTCGCGTTTTCTCGTTCTCGCTTTCTTGATTTCTCGATTTCTCGATTTCGATTTCGATTTCGATTTCTCTGTTTCTCGATTCTCGATTTCGATTTCTCGATTTCTCTATTTCTCGATTTCCCGATTTCCCGATTTCTCGATTTCTCGATTTCGCGTGAAAGTGAAAGGAGAAAACGCGAAAGGCGAAATGGTCGCATCTGGCCACCATAGATATGACTTTTAGATGATTTAACATACATTTGATATGTTTACTACGTCATGTAGAGTTACAAAATTACATTCTACTTTTACTGACTAGGATGTAATTAATTTACCATTTGAAAAGCATTTATATAATTCCTCTTTGTGTCTATTGCTGTAAAAGATTTAGTACATCATGGTCGAAATATGGTGTTTAATAAAGAGCCGTTCTATACATTGAAATATACTGAAATTTGTGTACATTCAACCTAATTCACATTATATCTGAACTTTAGAACTTTTGATAACTACATTAATTTGTAAATTTCAAATAGTACTCACATGACTCACAATCTTGACCCAGAATGGACTATTTCAATAAAGGATGACCATCAAATCGCAAATTGAAAGTTTATGCAGCAAACTAAATTGCATATTAAATTGCAATAAATGAAGTACATGAGAGATGATTATTTTTGACAAAACCAACATATTGTAAACAACAATCTGCACAAAATAATTGCTTTCTAATTAATATTTTTTATAAAGGTATTGATCCTCTTGGATGTCAAGTGTTCAATTAGACAATGTGAATAGTATCAGAAAATAATCATCTCTGGGTGCACTGCGTTAAAAAAAAACCAAAAAGAAATAACAACAAATGTTCTTCAACTCCACTTACTACTGCTGGATAAATATTAGAACCAAACTTTACAGCTATGTTTGTACCATTATTAAAGTTTCTGTTAAAAAAATTGAGTAAAAGTTCAACAGGTAGGATTAAATTCCAATTAAACAAATGTCTGAAATAAGGCTGTTCCATTACGGCATTTTAACTCAAATTAAAAAAATAGATGTGGTATGATTGCCAATAAGACAACAATTTACTTAGATCTTAACTTTAGGTCACTGTACAGCTTTTGTCAATGAGCAAAAGTAACACAGCATAGACACAATTTATACCAATGTAATTTAGTTTATTGAGAAATTTAGATACTAAAACCACAAAGTGAAAGAAATAAAACATTACATACAAGAAAACTAACAGCCTTATTCGTGTACAGTACATTACATAAAAATATTATATACAGCAAAAAAATAACCCTCAAATAACATGTTTCTATGTTAGCACAGACAAATAATAACATACCTTGAAGGAATACATTTTTCTTGAACATGTTCAACGTTTTCTGTGTTTTCATGGTTCCTTTAAATAAAAAAAAACATCAATATGTAATGCATTAAATGATAAAACAAAACTAACCCTACTACAGATAAAAAAAGTTATCAGAATTTTGCATGGTTTATGAGCTAATGCCTTTATTGTGTTTTATAGTGGTTAGAAAAAGTAATACACCCAAAACAAAACCCTGAGGCACCCCTGACTGATGAATACAATATGATTTCAATATCTTTTTAATCTAAAATTAGCATGCCAAACTTGTAAAATGTAATGTCCATTACAAAACTTGTGTAATAATAATATAAACATGCAGAAAACCAAATGCATTTGAGATTTCTTTTCTTCTGAAAATTAAACTTCAAGACAAAAACCTACCAACTGATAAATTGATCAATAAATGTATCATGTGTATTGAAAGATTCTTTTTCGCAATCAGCATCACTGAATGACATGTTGTTGAAGTTGAGACTCGTCATACTGGTGTCTACAAAAAATAAAAATATATATATTCAAACATTTAAATGTGGCTAATAAGTAAAACAATTAATTGAAGACATTGGTTGCATTATTATGATTATCTCAGACATGAAATTATTCATTCAAATTATAAGTATCGCCATGGCTTAAACCACAAAATTTGATGTTCATTTTCATTCAAAATTTAGCAGTTGTTCAATGTTAAGTTTTGGAATCTGCAATCTTATTAAAAAATTCTGTTTAAATTTAAATCATTTTAAGCAGTAATTATGATAGTTATTGTATGTCAAGCATGTATTGTTTTTGGCTTTATACATTGTTGCATGAAACAAAGAATACCATACACTTTTGTTAAATTAATATTAAAACATGTTTAGATTAATGCTTTTGTCATGATTTTATACCCTTTAGCTCTGGTAGTTCAGTAAATAAGTCACTTCCAAGGAAATCGTCAGGTCCATCTTCAGTTACTATTTCATCATCATCATCTCTATCATCTTGTTCGTTTTCAATGTCTTGCTCTTCATCATTCCTGTTTAGCATGTTGAGATCAGGTCCATCTTCGGTTACTATTTCATCATCATCATCATCTCTTTTATCTTGTTTGTTTTCAATGTCTTGCTCTTCATCATTCCTGTTTAGCATGTTGAGATCAGGTCCATCTTCGGTTACTATTTCATCATCATCATCATCTCTTTTATCTTGTTTGTTTTCAATGTCTTGCTCTTCATCATTCCTGTTTAGCATGTTGAGATCAGGTCCATCTTCGGTTACTATTTCATCATCATCATCTCTATCATCTGTTTCGTTTTCAATGTCTTGCTCTTCATCATTCCTGTTTAGCATGTTGAGATCAGGTCCATCTTCGTTTACTATTTCATATTCATCATCTCTATTATCTTGTTCGTTTTCAATGTCTTGCTCTTCATCATTCCTGTTTAGCATGTTGAAACCATTCAAGTTTACACTCCTCCATGTACCAACAACTGCCTCATTCTCGCATGTTGAACTTGTTCCTTCAGCATGTTCAGTGGCAGTGCAAAAACCACAAAAACAAGTCAGTTTCCTGACTTGAATTTGTCCTGCTCCGATACCCCTCACAGAATGTAGACTTCGGGTACCTTTAACTGTTTTACATACTCTGTTTGGTCTTACATGTCGTATGTTGCTTCTTTCAACCCAAATTAATTTTCGTCTATTATGGTTACAAGTTCCATCAGGGTTTGTAAGTTCTTTCTGCAAACATAAACACTGTTGATACAAATCCTTAGCAGAGTTGATCAATCCTCCGTTCCTTATTATTCTTGCTGCCTTCGATTTTATGACCCCCCCTTCTCCATCACACCTGTTCTTTCCATGCCTGGAGCCATAAAATGCCTTTTCTGATTTGATATTATTGTCCACCTCTGACATGCTGGAATCTAAAAATGCCACCTTAGACTTGTATTGGGCAGCACATCCGTCTGAAAGAATGAACATTTTTTCTACATCTATTCCTCTTTCTTCCCTCAAAAATTTTATAATCACTTCTGTAAATTTTTGAACTGCATGTACATCATGTTGTAAATCATTACTGATGATGTCAATGATGTCATCTACCATTGAATTGTTACATTCTTGGTTTTTGCACTGATATCTTGCTATAACTGGATGTATTGTAACTGAGTCTTTGGCCCAATGGGCGCCTTGGATTTCATTTTGAGAAAAGCAAGAAAAGTTTTCTGCAAAATCCATTGTGAGGACAACAGTTTTTTCTGGGGGTCTATTGTTTAATTGTCTAAACTGATTTTGTTGCCAACTGGCAACAAACAAATGATATAGTAGGAACTGCAGTTCATCCAATAGTTGAACAAACAACTGTTGTGCTGGGGTGAAAAATGTAACCAACTGCCTTTTTTTTATTTCTTTTCCTGTTTTGTGGTTTGGTACATTCACAAAATCCCATTTTTGCCATTTTATTTCTTCATTAGCTATGATAAGAGGTTCCATTCTTTTACTTAGATTCTCTGTTCCACAATTCACACACTTTCCTTCTATACAAGTAATTTTGTTAAATTGTTCCCCATTTTTTTCGCATAAAATCATATTAATAGCTTCGTACTTATCTCTAATTCTAAGATGCTGTTGATTCTTACGTACTGCAAAATTGTTAAAAGCTGTGATTTTCAAATTCACATTTTCACAATATTCACATAGACACTGGATTAGTTTTCTCTGGTTCTGTAATTTTACATTCTTTGGTCTCATTTTTAAGAATTTAGATTTTGATAACTTTGTATTTTGGTTTTCGGCTTTCCAATCTGAATATATTTCTGTCATTGACTTCTGTAGCACAAATTGATGGTCTTCTGTATTTGCTTTCATTGCTTTTATATTTGGTACATTAATTGATATGTCTTCACGTACAAGAAATTTGTTAACAGAATCTGTAGTATCTTTTGAAATAGTATCCTTTCTTTGTTTCTGTTCCGTGTTTTTACAATATTTTGTTAAGTATCTTTTTTCAATTCCAAAGGTTTTACAAACTAAACTTTGCATGCCATATTTTCTTTTGATATGGTCTGATAAATTGGAAACAAATTTTTTCCTGGCCATCTTTTCTGTCTTTGTTTTTCCTTTTAAATTGTCATGTGCTGCTTTCACTATTGATATAAGTGTTCTGTTCTGTTCATTACATGTGTCATTTGTTTTACTCAATTGGTTCAACACCTTTTGCCTTTTAGAAGGACTTCTAGGCAAAGCTGATTTTACCCTGCTTATTGCTTTTCTTAAAGCTGGTTTGGTCCATTGCTTTGACACTTGATTAGATTGATCATTTTGAACAGGTACTATTTCACTATCTGTATTTGAAATTATATTGGATGTAGTGTCTACTTGATGAACATGATGAACTGCAAGCTTGTTTAATTTTGTTTTTTGTCGTTTTAACCTTTTCTTGTTTCGGTCTTTTTCTTTAATTCTTCTTTTCTTTTGTGAAGACAGAGTTTCTCTGTATTGTCTCTTTTTCTCTTCTTCTTTTTAATTCATGTCTTGTCAGAATGTTTTTACTTACAGACTTTTGAGTATGTTCTTTTTTTTTCCTTTCACGCATATTTTGCATCCTTATTCTGCTTCTTTCTTTATTTTCTTGTTTCTGTTGTTCATTCCACTTTGCTCGTCTTTCACGCATTACTTTGGCGTGTTTTTGTTTCTTGTTCAATTCTGGAGTATCTGGACTCTGTGCAGATGGTAGGGCACTCAATCTGATTTCAAATCTTTTTCCCATCTTTAAAAGAAATTGTAATACAAGTTCACTATGCACTAGTTTTACAAAAAAAAAAAACATTTATAATTTATAGGCAACTGTGTTTTATTAAAGATTTTAATATAACGCTCTGGTTTTGATATGTGAACCAAGTCCAGTCTGTGTTTATGTTTCATTTTTTTCTTCTTTGTATTGATCTGACAAATTTATAAGAAGATGTGGTATGATTGCCAATGAGACAACTTTCCACAAGAGACCAAATGACACAGAAAATAATATTTATAGGTCAATGTACATGATCTAAGGCCTTCAATAACATGAATAATGAGCAAAGCCCATAGCGCATAGTCAGGTATGTATAAGGCCCTGAAATGACAATTTAAACAAATATATAACACATAAACAAACAACAACCACTGACTTACAGGGTCCTGACTTGGGACAGGCACATAAATACAGAATGAGGCGGGCTTAAACATGTTAGTGGGATCCAACAATTCCCCTATCCTCGGACAGTGGTGTAATAGTACAAGATAAGAACAAACTATAAAAATCAGTTGAAATAGGCTTAACCCATCAGATGGATACAAATAAAAATACTACACATAGTGGAGGTGGCCGGGTACTTGTATATATCCCAACAACAAAAAGACACTAAGTACAGATCTGAGAGTACTCACAGAACTTTACTGACAGACATATTTCTCTTGTCAAGGCCTTTTATAGCCAACTCTACGGTATGGGTTTTTTCTCATTGTTGAAGGCCGCAAGGTTGCTTACATCCACATTATTTGAACTTTGATGGAACGTTGTCTCCTTGGCAATCATACAGGTCTCTAATCCTTATTTTTACAAAGCAATGTTCTAATTCCAATAATAATGGAAAAAAAGGGGGGGCGACGTCATAAAATCATACTCATAGTAACATACATGACATATATTTTAATTAATTTTTAACATTGTGAAACAACTTTTTTACTGGCACGTCTGTTCTTCATCAAATTAAAATGGCTGCCTTTAGAACGTGTCTTATGTGTCGGCTTTGGGTACATAAGATTAAAATGGGTACAACAACCCCTCCCCCCCTTTCCTCCATATAAGGCCAGGATTTCCATGTTTGACTGAGAAAAGAAACCTGAAACCCTAAAAATCATTTTTATTGAAATAAAAGGTACTTTAAGAAGCTTATTTATTTTGAAGTATACAGTATACCTATTTGCAATTGAAGTTTATGTAACAAAATTTGACAGACATGTCTGTGTGTCTTGTTACATGATACCAGAATTTAATGTTATTTCTTATTTTCTTCAACAAATATTTTTTACCTGAAACAGGAATTATTGTTTCCTTTAAAATTCTAATTGTAAGCACATTCCATCATATAACCTTAATAGTGGATGGTCACAAATGGTTTCTGAGTAAACAATTCATGTAACAAGACAGACAAGTTTGTCTGTCATGTTACATGAAATGTTAAACAAAATGGAAAATTTACATTAAAAATGATATTTTGAAGAAATGTTATATAAACACAATTTTATCACTAATGAAAATAAAGTGATAAACAACAAAGATCACTTTACTTTTATACTGTACTAAATTGCAACTCAAAATTAATGCAATGTAACAAGATGGACACATCTGTCTGTCTGTGTTACATGATATCAGAATTTAAAGTTATTTCATAATAAGTTTAAACAAATATTCCATTAATGTAATAATATTTTTTTTTTCATACACAGGTTTATATCTTAATCATTTTATTTAATAATTAAAGGTAAACTGTCATTCAGGTACCCTCACTAAATAGAATCATGTAACAAGACGGACAACTTATTTATTGTGATACGGATTTAATGTAACATGACAGATTTTATTCTGTCCGTCTTGTTATGTGAAATGTTAAAAAATATAGACAAACTTTTTTAATTTTCGATGAAACAAACAAAATCTCAAAGTGACATTGACATTTAAGTGGTGGGATCATAATGAAATAGTAACAGAACAGTGCAAAATTACGAGATAATCATGTATGTATTTTTCCATTTCATGCAACCATGACAGATATTGCTTTCTGTCTTTGTTACGATAAATTAATATTGATATCTGTCCGGATGACCAAATAAAGATAAAAGTCTCACTTCGATCTTATCTCGAACCTTTTAAATTAAAAAATTGCTTTTCACATTGTATTCTAGCGTAGTAAAAACACAAAAAACAGCCTTCAAACACAAGGAAATAAACACTTAATATGGAATTTGTATGCTATTCATTGCATTCACGTAACTTACCTTTAACGTAACATTTTGGACAGAAATGTGACTGGCTGTTTATGCAGTACTTCGTCTTTCGTGCCAAATGTTGACAACCGGAAATTATAGTCCTAAACTTGTTTGCGCATGTTCCCGCCTCTCTCTGGCTTTCTTATATTTAGATTTCTAAATTTACAACATGGGATTTCCTAATCACGTAATGGATTCGATCTGGACAGAACTTCCAACCGCAACTTCAACATCGATTTTCTACAACTTATGATGAATTCATGGCCATTTTGAGTCTTAGTAAACGAAATAACAAATAAAAAAGATATTTATTTAATCTACAATATGAATAATTCTCATATAACTCTCAAAAACGAAATTTTGAAATGAAGCATTTGGACAGAAGTTAAAACGAGAAGTCACTTTCATCAAATAATTTTGATGTTAATTGCGGAAAGTTTATCTATTTGAGTGTTCCTACTTGTTTATTATAATCATGACAATCTTTTACCCATGTTTAGGTGGTTTTCCTTCAAAACAATTTCAAATTAAAGAAATAAAATCGTTATTGCGTATGTCACAATTTACACGGAAAAAACACCGATTGGGGCCCTTTAAACATTTGATCATTTGATTAAATTAGCGGCAGCAAGAAGGATAGAGTGAGAGACCCATATTCGCCGCATAATTCGTTCATTCCTCTTACATCCGACCTACATTCGAATATTTGGAACTTTTATGAAGGTTTCAGAAATTTAACTATATGAAAAAATGTTTGATAAAGAAATTATCTTCAAAACATTGATTAATTGTTCTAAAACGAACGCAAACTAAAGAGGAAATAAAGTTGTTCGTGTACCATGGGGAACACATTTTCGCCGCAATGTATGATATGACCATCCTCATTATCCTGGTATATTATAAAACGAATGTTTGCAATTACATGAATTAGCTTGAGAGATCATTCCTATACGATTTTCTCATAAATATTTACTTTAAGACTGCGCATGATTGCCATATAAATCTTACATAATTGCCAAAATCATTTAAAAACACCTGCGTAAGTAAAGAGGAATATCAACAGTTGTAACATTACAAACAGCCTTTACCATCTATTTAGGCAAGTATTGGGTAAAGGCACACAAATTTTACAGAAAAAATAGCAAAACGGCGAAAATGTGTCCAAGGCGAATATGCGCCACCCACTCTATAAGTGTATTTATCTATGTTGAAAAACCTGCATAATGACAAATGATAAAACCTATAAGATTTCACGCGCTTTTTATGGGCGAAATGGGTGCAATTTGGTTAAAGTGATGAAGTACGGTAAAAAAAAATCAGAATTCGAAAAATGCATCTATAATGAAAAGAAAATGTAAATATGTACAGTGGATAGATGCGGGTTACAATTTTGGCGCTTACATTTCTATTTTTGTTGAGAGGGAAAATCCCAAACCGGGTTAATTTTTATTCTAGTGTGAACTGGGGTAGTTAATTCGGGTTAATTAACCCGGGTTCGACTCGGTGCAGATTTTATGGTGTGAACACGGTACAAGACAGATATGATAAAGTAACCTAGACGCGCACCAAATTGATTAAATGATATTTTCATTTCCTAACACTTAATTGATACTGCTGCTGGTGGATACTCAGTCCTCCGAGGGTATCATCAGTTTGGTAGTAATTCATACGTCACTGACTTACTATTATATGTTGATAAAAATAGAAACTTTTGGTTTGATCTTTCCTGGTGAAGTTATACCAAGAAAAGCGCACCAAATCTGTAATTTGTTATTTTTATATTCATTAGATAGAGGTAGTCGGATTATGCGTTTTTCTATTTATAAACCAAAGGGAAGTATATACCGGTATATATGTCCGTGACAGACTACCATACGAACTATGATCTTATCAAAATTTAAGTAATCATCATGTGACTGTAAAACGTCTGACAGATACAACAATATTTATCCGGTAAGATCATTTAACTCTTATGTATCTAGTGGATGACAGGCCTTAAAACTTTTCCAACTGCACAGGTTAGTCTGTACTCAGAGTAGATTTTGAGGTGTAAATACAGGCATTTTGTTCATTTGTTATGATGAACCTTAATGATACATGGTTGAAAGAGCACAGGGTTGTCCTTTGACAAACAAGCAAAAACGAAAGAACAATCTGTTTTTATAAAGATTAAGTAAAAATTGAAAACAACATTTTATTTAATGAAAAGCATAATTTTATATAACTCAAAGGCAAAATCAAATCAGAAAAGAAATAAACTGAAATTTCAAATCCTACATGTATTTTAAAATATCGATTGTCAAAGGTCATTGTATAGAAAGTTCTCACTAAGTAATACAGAAGACCGAAGTTGTCATAAAATAAAATATATTTCTTAACTTCATCAAAATGCGGAATTATATGTTCAGTGATCTTCAATAAAACATTAATTTAATAATATTTGGTTTACACGCTTTTATGTTTTCAAATATTTTTGCCTCGAGCATCACTGCAGAGACATTAATTGTCGAAAAGCGTATCTGGTTCAGACAAGCTGGTACCCTAATACTATTGTTATTTAACAAATATTATTTTCTAAGGCTGTATAGCAACCAGATGAAACTAAATTCGGTAAGCATTTGTGTCGAGATAGATGTGAGAAGCTGTAAAATGTATTAAAATCATTCTCAAAACGGCTACGTTGATAGGCAAACACATTCATGTTCATCCAAGGCAAACCCATTCAAGTTGATTAATTCAAGGCAAACACATTCATGTTAATTTGATGCAGACACATTCATGTTATTTTAAGGTACTCAAATTCATATTAATTCAAGGCAAACACATGTATGTTAATTTTAGGCAAACAAATTCATGTAGATTTTAGGCAAACACATTCATGTTAATTTAAGACAAACAAATTCATGTTAATTGAAGGCAAACACGTTCATGTTAATTTAAGGCAAACACATTCATGTTAATTTAAGGCAAACACACTCATGTTAATTTAAGGCAAACACATTCATGTTAATTTAAGGCAAACACACTCATGTTAATTTAAGGCAAACACATTCATGTTAATTTAAGGCAAACGCATTTATGTTAATTTAGGACAAACACATTCATGTTCATTAAGACAAACGTATTCTTGTTAATTAAGGTAACACAGTCATGTTAATTTAAGACAAACACATTCATGTTTATTAAGACAAACGCATTCTTGTTAATTAAGAAAACACAGTCATGTTAATTTAAGACAAACACATTCATGCTAATTAAGGCAACCACATTTATGTTAATTTTAGGCAAACACATTCATGTTAATTCAAATGCACTTATCAAGATTTAGCCTCAAATATAAGTACATTTCAATATGTAAACAACACAGAAGTCTTAAAGTTTGTTAAAAATCAAACAACGGACATTGGTTGAATTCACGTGACACAATTTTCCCATGCAATTATTTTGTTATGTCTAAAAACGATAAATAGATAGACATTTTTGAGTCCGTTATTATCTTGACAGCAACCTCTGAAAACATAAACTCTAGAATATTGAGCCAATAGTATTACCAATACAGAAGACCGAAGTTGTCATAAAATAAAATATATATTTCTTAACTTCATCAAAATGCGGAATTATATGTTCAGTGATCTTCAATAAAACATTAATTTAATAATTTTTGGTTTACACGCTTTTATGTTTTCAAATATTTTGCCTCGAGCATCACTGCAGAGACATTAATTGTCGAAAAGCGTATCTGGTTCAGACAAGCTGGTACCCTAATGCTATTGTTATTTAACAAATATTATTTTCTAAGGCTGTATAGCAACCAGATGAAACTAAATTCGGTAAGCATTTGTGTCGAGATAGATGTGAGAAGCTGTAAAATGTATTAAAATCATTCTCAAAACGGCTACGTTGATAGGCAAACACATTCATGTTCATCCAAGGCAAACCCATTCAAGTTGATTAATTCAAGGCAAACACATTCATGTTAATTTGATGCAGACACATTCATGTTATTTTAAGGTACTCAAATTCATATTAATTCAAGGCAAACACATGTATGTTAATTTTAGGCAAACAAATTCATGTAGATTTTAGGCAAACACATTCATGTTAATTTAAGACAAACAAATTCATGTTAATTGAAGGTAAACACGTTCATGTTAATTTAAGGCAAACACATTCATGTTAATTTAAGGCAAACACACTCATGTTAATTTAAGGCAAACACATTCATGTTAATTTAAGGCAAACACACTCATGTTAATTTAAGGCAAACACATTCATGCTAATTTAAGGCAAACACACTCATGTTAATTTAAGGCAAACACATTCATGTTAATTTAAGGCAAACACATTCATGTTAATTTAAGGCAAACGCATTTATGTTAATTTAGGACAAACACATTCATGTTAAATAAGACAAACGCATTCTTTTTAATTAAGGTAACACAGCCATGTTAATTTAAGACAAACACATTCATGTTAATTAAGACAAACGCATTCTTGTTAATTAAGAAAACACAGTCGTGTTAATTTAAGACAAACACATTCATGCTAATTAAGGCAACCACATTTATGTTAATTTTAGGCAAACACATTCATGTTAATTCAAATGCACTTATCAAGATTTAGCCTCAAATATAAGTACATTTCAATATGTAAACAACACAGAAGTCTTAAAGTTTGTTAAAAAGCAAACTAACGGACATTGGTTGAATTCACGTGACACAATTTTCCCATGCAATAATTTTGTTATGTCTAAAAACGATAAATAAATAGACATTTTGAGTCCGTTATTATCTTGACAGCAACCTCTGAAAACATAAACTCTAGAATATTGAGCCAATAGTATTACCAATACAGAAGACCGAAGTTGTCATAAAATAAAATATATTTCTTAACTTCATCAAAATGCGGAATTAAATGTTCAGTGATCTTCAATAAAACATTAATTTAATAATTTTTGGTTTACACGCTTTTTATGTTTTCAAATATTTTTGCCTCGAGCATCACTGCAGAGACATTAATTGTCGAAAAGCGTATCTGGTTCAGACAAGCTGGTACCCTAATACTATTGTTATTTAACAAAATTTTAATATTATTTTCTAAGGCTGTATAGCAACCAGATGAAACTAAATTCGGTAAGCATTTGTGTCGAGATAGATGTGAGAAGCTGTAAAATATATTAAAATCATTCTCAAAACAGCTACGTTGATAGGCAAACACATTCATGTTCATCCAAGGCAAACCCATTCAAGTTGATTAATTCAAGGCAAACACATTCATGTTAATTTGATGCAGACACATTCATGTTATTTTAAGGTAATCAAATTCATATTAATTCAAGGCAAACACATGTATGTTAATTTTAGGCAAACAAATTCATGTAGATTTTAGGCAAACACATTCATGTTAATTTAAGACAAACAAATTCATGTTAATTTAGGCAAACACGTTCATGCTAATTTAAGGCAAACACATTCATGTTAATTTAAGGCAAACACACTCATGTTAATTTAAGGCAAACACATTCATGTTAATTTAAGGCAAACACACTCATGTTAATTTAAGGCAAACACATTCATGTTAATTAAAGGCAAACACACTCATGTTAATTTAAGGCAAACACATTCATGTTAATTTAAGGCAAACATATTCATGTTAATTTAAGGCAAACGTATTTATGTTAATTTAGGACAAACACATTCATGTTAATTAAGAGAAACGCATTCTTGTTAATTAAGGTAACACAGTCATGTTAATTTAAGACAAACACATTCATGTTAATTAAGACAAACGCATTCTTGTTAATTAAGAAAACACAGTCATGTTAATTTAAGACAAACACATTCATGTTAATTAAGGCAACCACATTTATGTTAATTTTAGGCAAACACATTCATGTTAATTTAAATGCACTTATCAAGATTTAGCCTCAAATATAAGTACATTTCAATATGTAAACAACACAGAAGTCTTAAATTTTGTTTAAAAAATCAAACTAACGGACATTGGTTGAATTCACGTGACACAATTTTCCTATGCAATTATTTTGTTATGTCAAAAAAAAAAAAAAAAAACGATAAATAGATAGACATTTTGAGTCCGTTATTATCTTTACAGTAATCTCTGAAAACATAAACTCTGGAATATTGAGCCAATAGCATTATCAATCTGGTTCAGACAAGCTGGTACCCTAATGCTATTGTTATTTAACAAATATTATTTTCTAAGGCTGTATAGCAACCAGATGAAACTAAATTCGGTAAGCATTTGTGTCGAGATAGATGTGAGAAGCTGTAAAATGTATTAAAATCATTCTCAAAACGGCTACGTTGATAGGCAAACACATTCATGTTCATCCAAGGCAAACCCATTCAAGTTGATTAATTCAAGGCAAACACATTCATGTTAATTTGATGCAGACACATTCATGTTATTTTAAGGTACTCAAATTCATATTAATTCAAGGCAAACACATGTATGTTAATTTTAGGCAAACAAATTCATGTAGATTTTAGGCAAACACATTCATGTTAATTTAAGACAAACAAATTCATGTTAATTGAAGGTAAACACGTTCATGTTAATTTAAGGCAAACACATTCATGTTAATTTAAGGCAAACACACTCATGTTAATTTAAGGCAAACACATTCATGTTAATTTAAGGCAAACACACTCATGTTAATTTAAGGCAAACACATTCATGCTAATTTAAGGCAAACACACTCATGTTAATTTAAGGCAAACACATTCATGTTAATTTAAGGCAAACACATTCATGTTAATTTAAGGCAAACGCATTTATGTTAATTTAGGACAAACACATTCATGTTAAATAAGACAAACGCATTCTTTTAATTAAGGTAACACAGCCATGTTAATTTAAGACAAACACATTCATGTTAATTAAGACAAACGCATTCTTGTTAATTAAGAAAACACAGTCGTGTTAATTTAAGACAAACACATTCATGCTAATTAAGGCAACCACATTTATGTTAATTTTAGGCAAACACATTCATGTTAATTCAAATGCACTTATCAAGATTTAGCCTCAAATATAAGTACATTTCAATATGTAAACAACACAGAAGTCTTAAAGTTTGTTAAAAAGCAAACTAACGGACATTGGTTGAATTCACGTGACACAATTTTCCCATGCAATAATTTTGTTATGTCTAAAAACGATAAATAAATAGACATTTTGAGTCCGTTATTATCTTGACAGCAACCTCTGAAAACATAAACTCTAGAATATTGAGCCAATAGTATTACCAATACAGAAGACCGAAGTTGTCATAAAATAAAATATATTTCTTAACTTCATCAAAATGCGGAATTAAATGTTCAGTGATCTTCAATAAAACATTAATTTAATAATTTTTGGTTTACACGCTTTTATGTTTTCAAATATTTTTGCCTCGAGCATCACTGCAGAGACATTAATTGTCGAAAAGCGTATCTGGTTCAGACAAGCTGGTACCCCTAATACTATTGTTATTTAACAAAATTTTAATATTATTTTCTAAGGCTGTATAGCAACCAGATGAAACTAAATTCGGTAAGCATTTGTGTCGAGATAGATGTGAGAAGCTGTAAAATATATTAAAATCATTCTCAAAACGGCTACGTTGATAGGCAAACACATTCATGTTCATCCAAGGCAAACCCATTCAAGTTGATTAATTCAAGGCAAACACATTCATGTTAATTTGATGCAGACACATTCATGTTATTTTAAGGTAATCAAATTCATATTAATTCAAGGCAAACACATGTATGTTAATTTTAGGCAAACAAATTCATGTAGATTTTAGGCAAACACATTCATGTTAATTTAAGACAAACAAATTCATGTTAATTTAGGCAAACACGTTCATGCTAATTTAAGGCAAACACATTCATGTTAATTTAAGGCAAACACACTCATGTTAATTTAAGGCAAACACATTCATGTTAATTTAAGGCAAACACACTCATGTTAATTTAAGGCAAACACATTCATGTTAATTAAAGGCAAACACACTCATGTTAATTTAAGGCAAACACATTCATGTTAATTTAAGGCAAACATATTCATGTTAATTTAAGGCAAACGTATTTATGTTAATTTAGGACAAACACATTCATGTTAATTAAGAGAAACGCATTCTTGTTAATTAAGGTAACACAGTCATGTTAATTTAAGACAAACACATTCATGTTAATTAAGACAAACGCATTCTTGTTAATTAAGAAAACACAGTCATGTTAATTTAAGACAAACACATTCATGTTAATTAAGGCAACCACATTTATGTTAATTTTAGGCAAACACATTCATGTTAATTTAAATGCACTTATCAAGATTTAGCCTCAAATATAAGTACATTTCAATATGTAAACAACACAGAAGTCTTAAATTTTGTTTAAAAAATCAAACTAACGGACATTGGTTGAATTCACGTGACACAATTTTCCTATGCAATTATTTTGTTATGTCAAAAAAAAAAAAAAAAACGATAAATAGATAGACATTTTGAGTCCGTTATTATCTTTACAGTAATCTCTGAAAACATAAACTCTGGAATATTGAGCCAATAGCATTATCAATGAAGTCACATTTGAACAATTCCTATTGAATCACTTAAATAAGAGAGTTTACTTTTTCTAGTTTTATTATGGATTCCAATTCATATTGCGACCCTTGTTCAGGAGAAGGAACATCACTAGCAGCAATAAGGTTTTGTTCGGATTGCGAAGAGCGTCTTTGTAAAGATTGTGTAGAATACCATCAGAAATTTAAAGCCACCAAGTCCCATCATTTGATCGACTTGTCGTCAATTGTAAAATATAAAATACCAATTTCAAAGAAATTTTGCGAGGTTCATCAAGATGTACTCCTAGATTCTTACTGCAAGCAACACGAAACAGTTTGTTGTAGAGCATGCATACCCTCATACCATCAGTCCTGCAAAGATATTCTTCTACTAGAAGACGCTTCTAAACATATAAAACAGTCTTCGTTATTTGAAGATACATTAAGTGAATGGCAAAATATTAGTAAAACTTTAGATCATTTTAGAACGGATCGAAATGATAATGTAGGTGAATTGGAAAAGGTAGAATCATCCATATTAGTAGAGATCGGCAAATGGAAAACCATTTGATTAAACAAATTAACACTTATGAAGAAAAACTTAAGACAGACTTCTCAAATGCCAAGAAGAAAAACTTAGAGCAGTTAAGAAAAGAGAATTCTGAAATATCAGAATTAAAAGAGGTTACGGAGGGAAGAAAACAGGAATTAGAATTTCTAAAGAGCATGGATCAAATAATCAGTTGTTTCTTACTCTTCGAGAACAAGGGAATGAAGTTCATGATGTTGTTAAACGTGTGCAAGAAATGACACTGTCTTACAAGAAGGCAGTGTTTAAATTTGTAAAACCGGTGATATTGACATTGAATCTATTGGATCAGTATTAGAGACAAAGGAAGCGTGTGACGTTAAGCATAGCCCAGTTAAACTCCAGCAAGCCCAAGTTCAGCCTAGAAGAGTTAAACCCTTACCAACAACCTTCAAAGGGAAATAACACAACAGTTGAACTGTCGCGATCGTCTAAATATAACAGACATAGCTGTTACTACAGACGAAAAGTATTATTCTGTAACTATTTTACTGACGTGTGTAAAGTGTATGTTTACCACATTAATCAAGACAACCTAGCACGTAACACTACATTTAGTTTCCCAAGTGCACCATATGGCATTTCCATATTTACGGGATCAGACCAAGCAGTTGTTACGATACCAAGGGCGTCTTATGTACAATTTATTAACACCAAAATGTTGACACTGCATCAAACTCTCCAAGTCGGTGAAGGTTGCTATGGTATCACCACCAATGGAAATTTCTTTGCAGTCGCTAAAACAACAGAAATCACAATATTAAAACAAAACGGGAAATTATAAAGACCATTATGTTAAGCGGTAAATCATTTAGTAGTGTTTGTTCCCTACTCTACAATCATCAGGATGGTTACATAATTTATCGACAAAAGAGACAGGTGCGTCGTATTAGATTAGATGGGACCGTTGTATATCAGTATGAAGTGTCAGGAGAAGCAGGCCTAGCAATTGATGCACAAGGTCATGTATACTTGAATGAATACAATGAAAATGAGATACAACGCTTACTACCAAATGGAGGATTCCCTGATGTTGTTTTGACGGGAAAAGACGGTATCACACAGCCATACGCTATAACGTTTAATAACAGTTTTACCAAATTCTTTGTTGCAAATAACGCTGGCTTGGTGCAGGTATACAATTGCAAATAAATGATGTTTTATAAAAGCAGTTATACACATAAACACAAAAAGTCATGTTAGTGTTCTTGTTTACAATAAAACTTTTAAATGTTACATTTTGACGTTATGCCGTACTTCAAATACTGTATAGCAGTTATTTAGCATTATGATGGATTCTCTTACATTGACAGTTTTCAGTAAAATGTACAAGAATTCAGTTTAACAGGATCCGTGGAAACTAAAGTAATTACACGCTTATCCATTTCATTCCATTTCTTTGCAGCAACATTCCAGCAGCGCCTGCATATGGAATATATATCTCCCAGATGATACGATATTCCTGGGCCTTCATTTCCTATCATATGGAATATCTGTTTCACAGATTACGATGAATAGTTTCCAATTGTCGTTACCACAATACCGTCCTCTTTTCCTCTGCCGAGTTAGACGTATCAACGGGGTCGTACTTAAACGAGCAACACGACAGGTACCACATTAGGAGCATTCTGCTTACCCTTCCATTGCACCTGAGTTCACCACCGGTTTTTGGTGGTCGTATTTCTCAGTCTTTAGTTATTTACTATATGTTGTGTTTTGTGTACAGTTGTTGGCGTTTTGGTCTTTTTCTTTTTTGCCATGGCATTGTCAGCTTATTTTCAACTTATGAGTTTGAATGTCCTTTTGGTATCCTTCGCATCTCTTTTATCGTAAATTTGATTTCATTGTACACGTATTCCCATACTTGGACGTTTTATCCAAAAAGGAAATATAGAAACCTTAGCTTTCTGTACAAAACAAAACTGTAACAGTTAGAAGAATCCTTTACTCGGATCAGCAAAGATCGTTTGTATAAATCAATTTTAAAATAAATTATATAAATACTATGAGACCAACAGAAAAAATGAGATAAATCATGACAACAATATTACTTTGGGAATGCGGTTGTGCATATTTTAAGTAACCAGCAAAGGCAGTAGATGCAAAGCCATATATTATTATATATGGCTGCAGATAATTATAATATTGTGATTCATGTTGTTTTATTTTTACATCTTATAATTCTTCCTGTTTGGGTTTCTTTTGTGTATGATTGCTAATTGTACGGAGTATTTGGAGACTTTAAAACACTCTCAATCTGATTTTTGTAGTTTGTCACCGGTTTCGGTGATACTTACATGTTTGATGTGTACTCACTGTATCGGTTATAATTTTTCGTTATTTTTGGGCTGTCGGTTGCAAGATACAATAGTTTGTATCCGTTTTACCCATCACAAAACTTTTAAAGGTTTGTAGTTGCATTTTAAACACACAAATTATATTTATTCGTGAAGAACATCGCATTGTTTACAATTGCAACACCGTTAAGGAATTTCCTAATAAGAATCATGGCTTGTAATTGGATGTCATTATATAAGCGCAACTGTCATTGGTCAATTGGTCATATATATACGTGTGTTTGACTGCGTCAAGGGAAATAGCTCGCATTTGCTGAGATAGTAAAAAGTGATACATTTTGTAAAGCATTGAAAGTAGAAACCAAATAGAATTATATCGGATGTTGTGAGTATAAAAGTTAGTATTGTGAGATCATAATATTATTTTGATAAGTTTACGGTGACGGTGCCAAATATTAGTCCTAGTGATTAAATCTCAGTGACGGTGACGGTTACAGTGACTAATCTCGGTGACGGTGATCAAGGTGACGGTGACTAACTGTCGGTGACGGTGACTAAATATTTTGTCACCAGATTTGGAGTTAAAGAATTCATTTGTGTTAATTAGTGTTAATACAGCTATGTTTATTGAGATAGTGACATACATAGTTTATGGAAAAATAATATGTATGTTTTATGAACAGTTTAGTGAGGGTAATACCTTTTATCTTGTTTGGTTAAAATTAGTTACAAATATGATACAAACCTTTATATGAAGGACTAACTGTAAACAAATGTTAGGTTACGAGTAGTATTTACATTCGTGTAAATTGTTGTAAGACCAACCATACCAGGGCCACTGACCAGTGACAGAGCCGAGGGTCTAGCCTTCTCCGAGTATTTTATTGCGTTGATAAAATGTTATGCTTCTTAAATTATTCTCTTTACTTCAATAAACCTCCCGAATACCGAATTATTCTAGCACATTGATATCTATTTATAAATTGTTCCTTCGTCCTATTTCGGGTTTAGATCGTGGTTTTATTAAGACACCTTTCTCGACCCCCAATAGATCCCTTTTAACGTGACCCTTAATATCTGGTGGCCGACTCTAACGCCAGAGAGGCAGCGTTACAATATGACATCGAACAAGTTATACTCTTTTGAATCTGACACCGTTTATCCAAACACTTTTCTTTGCAAGAGTTGTCTCGCAAAACACCTTTTTCTTGTGTTTAATTCTCGTTCGCAACCGTAAAAGATTTCGACAAAACTATTTCCCAAATTGCTCGTTATTTCCTCAGGATTTCGAAAATAATTCTAACCGAAGCGGTCCGGAGGCTACATATGAGAATTATTCCCCTTATGTGTTTGATATAAGTGATGTGTATTTGTAACGTGTAAACCATAAGTGATAGAGACCTTTTGATTTGAGGTCATTTATCCATCAAAAAGAAAATAAGGTCAAGGTCAAAGGTGAAGGTCATTTTCTAAATTTCTACTTTTGCTTGTTTTATGATCTCCTCTAAAACATTTAAAGAAATATATAAAAGAACTAGTGCAAAATGTTTGCTTTATTGTGATTAAGATATAAAACATTGATCGGAAACAATCCAATGACATCTTATAGAAGTTTTGCCCTGAAATATTTTAATTTAAGGTTAATTGATTAGTTCTTCAATTTGGTACACGATGAAGTCATACGGTATTTTACAAATGGACAAATCAACAAATTGACTAATTGTAACCGGAACGGGACTTTAAATCCATTGTCTCGCATAGAGAGTCCTATGCAAAATTTTAATTAATGAATGAATTAGTCAATCAATCAATCAGGTTCGCTCACATGTGTTTAAAGGGATCAAGGATCTCCCTTCGTTTTTGCTTGTTCTAAAGACTCGTTCCCATGTGTTTAATCCGTCAGTCAGTCAACCAACCAACCAACCAATCAATAAACCAAACAACCAACCAACCAACCAACCAAACAGCCAACCAACCAATCAATTAATCAATCAGTCAATCATATTTCGAAGGAAAGAACGTTTATAATTGTTTTAAAACAATTGATTTATATTTGATTTATGGTTTCTTAATGTTTCACATAATATTTGGAAAAAGGAAACCAACTTCAACATTTGAACAATATGAAGAAATGACCTACAAAATTATTACTATCAGTTGAAAAGAAATAATGTTGGGGCTTAGGCAGAACCTTTGACCTGTAATAAGTTACCAGTCGACCTTTCAACGAGTTTTATCAATGACACTGTCTTTACAAGAAACTTTTAATTTGATATTACAATTCCGATAGGAAAAGGATGTGTATGTTTAAATGTATTACATCAAAACGTATTTCTGCTCGAAAACACGTCTTATTGCCGAACGCAGGGAATACATGTGCCTACCTTGAATGCCGATCCGAATCCCGAGGAGCAATTAATGAAACGTTTGAAACGGTTGGTGGGTAAAATCTGGATCAGATTCCTACGGAGCATAATTCTTCCGTGGATATCGGATCCAGATTTTAGTTACACACCGTTACAAACGTTTCATTAATTGCTCCTCGTGATTTGGATCCTCCGCGGTATCGAATCAGGATACCCGATGTGATACAAATAGGTATTCATTTTAGGTCCCGTTTGATCATATGAAGGTAAATTCATAAAGGTCTTCGAACGTACTAAACTTGATAAATGTATTTTTTACGGTTAGTTTGATTAAAAGGCAATACTTCTGAAAAACTTTATCTGGATACGATCATATAACTTGTTGTTTCATGGTTGTAGCATATCAAAGTAATTTTAAGAAATAAATGCTTTTTGGGGTAATTTTATAAGGTTGTGCAAGCGTTGATCATGCGCAGTTTATTGTATGATGCACGCTTCATATAAAATATGCTTCGGTCAATGATTTTACAACAACAAAAATCCCAAATTTTACCGCAGCAGTATTGATCATTGTTCATATGTAACACATTAAAAATCTAATTTAAATATAAACTACAAAATCAATATAAGCATTGCCATTTTGTTTTATCCTGAAAACCATGTGCAGTCAGAAGAACATTATTGTTTACCTGTAAAATATTTGAATTGAGTTTTCAGATTTCATCACACTCAACAAGATATAAAGAATTGTCTGTGCAGATTATGTGGCTCATGCTAATTTGTATCATTGTCAATGTAAATAAACGACACTATGTGATTTTAAGGTGGATTATTGCATGGAATCCCGCTACATACATTTCATACATGTTATAGTTTTATCAATATAATATACTACAGTGCGTTTCAAAATACGAATGAATTTTTAATGATTGATTGATGTGTATTATCACATGCGCTTGGTGTATGGAAAACCCTCCTTTTATCTGTTTTTTTTGTTGTTTTTTTGAAGTAAATATTTTTATAATAGTTAAACCTTTTCAATATGTCCATATCTGATAACAGTAGTTTGAAATAAGATTATATAAACTACTGTTATTGTTATATCGTATGGTAACTCGGTGTCTAAGAAGAATGGAATGGGATGTTCTCCATTTCTGTAACTGATCAACAGATATTTCACATAAAGGTCGATAGAATGTCTTTCAAACATTGACGGAAAATATAATAAATCTCGTACAAAATTTTATTCAGGAACAATACTATAACCTTAGGTTAACTGTCTTGCATTGCAGAGCTTGTGTACAAAACATGTATGTAAATTTTGGGAATAGTATAGCTGTATACCTTTAAAGAAGAGCTAACTGATTGAATAGGAAAGAAGCAATATGGTATCCGCTCATAATACAAACAACTGCGCGCACATGAATAGAAAAAGGCAAATTCAGCTATATGAAATAAGGGACGTGAAGTATACGCCAAGGAAGCAGTAACCTATCTCTTCAAAATAAACATAAACATACTTCGAGCTCGTAATAAGGTCTTCAACAGTAGTCAGTTGTCCGTACAATATGTCACGCTCTTTTTCATCCCGAGTCTTATATAGTATGCACAAGTTCTTGACGATGCATGAGCATTTCATACTTTGATTTTACAAAATCATTGTAAGATCTTGTCTAGTTCAAGCAAATAGAAATAACTCGAAATATCCGGGGTTATAGTGAATAACAACTATGTTCAGGCATGAAAATAAACGATGCCCCAAAAGCAATTACCATAACATAGATACGGAAGCAAATGAAACGAAAATATATTATATAAAACAAATATTTTCAAATGTGAAATATTAACAATGAAATTCGAACAAACTTTGTAGCCCACTATTGAATATAGAATGAAATGAAATGGGGCAATTTCATTCGGTAAATGAACAAATTTGCATAGGATTTTAATGCGTTTAAATGGCAGAAATAGAAAACTTTCTTTGACCATTTTGTCTGAATGAAAAGCCTCCTAATTATATGAGAGCTGTAGATACAGACCAGGACTATGGAAGTCGTCTATGATCAATACGATGTCAACAAATGTTATTCTTATACCAAATATCGTATCTGAATTCATTTTGAAAAATTAAATGATTATTTCAATGGTAGAGTTAATGTTTCTTAGGAAGAAAGACGAGAAGTTAGCAGTATCCTTTAACTTTACTTTCCGCTATATATATGATGTTCTCTCACTAAATAATGAAAAATTTTGTGACTATGTTGAACGCATCTATCCCATCGAAATTGAAATAAGGGATACACCAGATCATTCATTCTTAAAGTATTCGGAGGCCATCACGAGTTGGTTGACCGTTATGGAATATCTGTTTCAAAGATGACGACGGATATATTTGAATTGTCGTAACTACAATCCCGTCACCTTTTCCTCAAATGAGACCTACCGAATTAAAGTTATCACCGGGTTGTTATCTACATGAGCAACACGACAGGTGCCACCTGTGAAGCAGGTTATGCTAACTTTGCTGAGAACACCCCTAGTTTTTCGTGAGGTTCGTTTTGCTCAGTCTTTAGTTTTCTTTGTTCGTGTACTGTTGTTTGTCTGTTTGTCTTTTCTTTTTAGCCGTGGTGTTTATTTTCGACTTATGAATTTGAATTTCCCTTTGGTATCTTTCGCCTCTCTTTTTTCAGACACTCTGCTTTTACAATATTAATTTGGTGTACTGTTATAAAACAACATTTGTTATAACCTACATCCTTATCATTTAAACAAAATTGTCATAAACTACAAATGACTATAATCATAATTAGCGCATTCATTTCATTGTTTTAATTTGTTTATTATCTTGTTGGCTTCCCAAAATGTTGGTTCTGCGGTTTTGTTATATCTATTTAAAGTCGAGACCCCTTTTGTAAATATCTGTGTTTTACTAGAGGTTTCGTGATTATTAAAGCAAAACATGCAATTTGTTCATTGACAATCTAAATATGTATCAAGAATGGAATGTTGTCTCTATGAAGATTCATTTTATGACATCATGATGAGACAACATTATATATATTTTCATATCAACTGATTCAGTTTCAATATCACTAATATTTTGTCAGACTTTTAACCTTTACAAAAGCGTTGGATATACTAATTAACGTCCGTAACCAAATGATATGTTCCAATTATGTTCGGATCCCCTGTTACAAATCCTTATATCAATCAAAAGTAAAATCACAAAAATACTGAACTCCGAGGAAAATTCAAAAAGGAAAGTCCCCAATCAAATGGCAAAATCAAAAGTTCAAACACATCAAACGAATGGATAACAACTGTCATATTCCTGACTTGGTACAGGCATTTTCTTATGTAGAAAATGGTGGATTGAACCTGGTTTTATAGCTAGCCAAACCTCTCACTTGTATGACAGTCGCATCAAATTCCATTATATTGACAACGATGCGTGAACAAAACAAACAGACACAATAGGTAAAAATGTCAAAAATAGGGTTACAGCAGTCAACATTGTGTTATCATCTTAATCACTATAAAACAAACAAATGTAACGAAGAAGCACAAAAGGCCTAATCAAATTTAACATCCTCATTATGCTTATATTATACGATTTTATTTATCTATGTAAAATCCACCCATAAAGGATGGAAGGTTTTAAGTAGTGGCGTAAGATCGCGCGTTTGAAATTTGCACAAGTAGACATAAAATAATTTTGTCGTTCAAAGTATGAAGAGATACATAAATACAGAGTCACGTAAAATGGATATCACAAAAACAGACTTAACAGTAAAAGTGATATTAATAAATAAAATAATAGTGTGGTTCAAATTATGACGGAATACATAAGTACAGAGTCACGTCAAATGCATATCACAAAAACAGACTTAACATTAAAAGTAATATAAATAAAATAAAATAATTTTGTCGTTCAAAGTATGACGGGATACATATGCACAGAGTCACGTCAAATGGATATCTCAAAAAACCGGACTTAACAGTAAAAGTAATATTAATAAAGACAAATAAAAGAATACTATAACACGTTATCAAGATGATAAACAACGTCAGTATGCAAAATCTATACTTCATTCAAGACCATCGTGTATTATTTGTGAAGTTGATACGGAATATTTATCAACAAGTTCTTGGTACCTTCCGATGAACTTTTTTAGAAAAAGGACAAGACGTTCTTTGACATACCCCTGGTTCATCAACTTTCTGGTCAGACACTGGTGACGTTTTACAAAGTCTGAGTAGGAGCTGCAAGCTCTTGAACACCGAATAAGTTGGGAAAAGTATATCCCATATGCAGGTGAAGTTGGTATATTGCTACTAAGGTGGGGAAATTAATAATTTCAAAATTAAAATCGTCTCGTTTGTCATAGATTCTGGTACTGAGATGACCGTGTATGTCAAATTCGAGGTATAAGTCTAAAAATGAGGCGCAGGAAGCCGTTTCTGTTGTTTCTTTAATTTCTAGTTCTGGTGGATATATTAATGGAACCAAATCAGAAAAGTTTGGATTGTTAATGGAAAGAACATCATCAACATATCTAAAAGTGAAATTAAATAACCTGGCTTCTTTGATCTTCTTGTTTTTGACAAGTGTCTGAAGGAACTCTGATTCATATGAAAATAAGATGAGGTCGGCCAGGAGAGGCGCACAGTTCGTTCCCATAGGAATGCCGACAATTTGTTGAAAAGTTTACCTCCAAATTCAACAAATATGTTGTCAATAAGGAACTCCAGCATACTGATTACATGTTCCTCTGTGTAGCATGTTTTTATATAGACAGAAAAAGTATACCTAAAACGACAAAGTTATTTTTCATTTACCTGTATATATTATGAAAACCGGTTTTTCAAAAGTGATTATTTTCTAAGGGTTTAATATTTCGCGGTAGTGTTTTGCCATGGCTTTATTTGGACTTGTTTGTTTGCTTTTGGCCTTGAATGTTTGTCCCTAATATTTTATTAACTATGTATTTACTTTCAGGTATCACAGATCGAATTTATTCGTTCATAGTGTGTTAATTTACGTTTTTGATTGAGTTAAGCCTTCCAATTGATGTTTTATCGTGTGTTTTCTATGTTGTGATGTTATACTATTGTTTCAGAAAAAGGGAGAAGGTTTGGTACCATTAAAACGTTTAATCCCGCTGCAAATGTTTGCACCTGTCCTAAGTCAGGAATCTGATGTACAGTAGTTGTCGTTTGTTTATGTAATTTATACGTGTTTCTCGTTTCTCGTTTTTATATATACTAGACCGTTGGTTTTACCGTTTGAATGGTTTTACACTAGTACTTTTGGGGCCCTTTATAGCTTGTTGTTCGGTGTGAGCCAAGGCTCCGTGTTGAAGGCCGTACATTGACCTATAATGGTTTACTTTTATAAATTGTTATTTGGATGGAGAGTTGTCTCATTGGCACTCACACCACATCTTCCTATATCTATTTACCCTTTTGTTCGCTATTAACAAAATATGCCTTATGGTATCCCAAAGTAATAAATTTATAGCGTATGCTACCATTTTATGATGAAAAGCATTGTGGATTATTTCTTTTAGACGGTTTTCAATTTCACATGGGGAATGGTGGTATACAAGGTAGAAAAATCAAAAGTTTTGATAGAACTAATTTCAGAAAAGACCGAGATTTAAAATTATCCAGAAAATCTTTAGAGTTTTTAAGAATCCACATATGGTTAATACCACTACGCGAGTAAACAGTTTCACAGTATTTCTGAAGACCCTCTTTCACTGGGGACAGAATTTTAGTCAATCTAATGGACAATTCTTTAGTGGAACATGCAGATGAGCCAGCAATGTACCGTTGTTTGTACGGAATTTTGTGAAGTTTAGGTATCCAATACAAACAAGGTAAGTCCTCCGATTTGTTCTTTAATGCAATGTTCATTGAAGCCATGAAGGACTTATGATTCGCCAAAATCTCATCCTTGTCAAATGATATGTTTTGTATGTGGGATTACCTGAGTGCTCATTTATTCCTAATTCTTTTACAAGACACTCGTAGTAATACGATTTACAAACAAAGACAATATTATTTGAAACTTTGTCCGCAGGCACAACAACATATTTATCTTGAAGAGATGATAGACATTTCACAGCCTCTTTGTCTCTGAAAACGGACTTTGGTCGATCATTCACACAGTTTTTAACTTATGAATGCGACGTTTTATCAGAGACCTGATTGTTTTGACCAATTCTGACAAAGTGTCCAGTTGAACTTCTTCTCTTTTAGCCCATGCTCTGGCGTAGTCATCAATGGAATCCATAAATATTTTGAAGTTATGGTTCCAATTGATGTGTTGGGTTCTCTAAACTTAGGACCATGAGAAATCACCTTTCGGAGTATGTTTAGATCCCCAGTAATAATATGGCCGGAGGGGCTGTAAGGAGAGTAAGGAGAGTGGGAACAGTCACATGTCAGAGGTTTTTTAGGTATTGTTCTAAATCAAGGTCCTGGAATGCTTGTTTATAGTTAAATATTTTGGGTGCAATGGTTTTGGTGTAACTGTAGGATACAATAGGAATAGACTGATTTTGAAAATAAATAGGAATTTTAGATTTTACCTCCTTGTGATGTAGAACGTTGCTGATGTTGATTGCATCAATTCCTCTATTGGTAAAGTAAACAGGAAGGAATCTCCTCTTTTCCTCATGTAAAGGTTCCGATCTTACTGGTTTGAAAAGACGGAAAGAGCTATATCACAAATTATACTGACAAGTCTGTATATTGGAGAAAATGTATTTATGCATCCTTTGTCGATGGTAACGTTTTGCCCATGACTACAAGACAGAGTTACGTAATGTCCTTGGATATTGCTTATATAGATGAGTGCAGTCCTAACCTGTACAAAAGGTAACTTAGAGCAGACGTTTTGATTGCTTTCCAAGTTGGTCAATTTTAAATTTCATCGGTGGCCGACCACACCTATGTCTGTTTCTTTAAGACTGTTGCAGACCCTTTGAAAAGTCTGCTCCAGACCAGACCTGTGGACAGGTCAGCTTTTGACCAGTCTGTTCCAGACCAGATATGTTGACAGGTCTATTCTTGACCGGTCACGGAATTGGTCAGATCCTGATCACTAAGACATTAAAATTTATTTCTTCATTTATTTTTGTATAACTAAAATAATGGTTATAAATAAACGTATCATAGATACCGGGATTTATAACATTAACGTTTAACTTACCAATTTTTCTGCACCAGATGCGCATTCCGACAGTAAATGTTTCTTCAGTTATGCTCTATGCCAAAATATTTTTAAAACCCGACAAAAAGGTAGTTATATACACCAATACTTTTACTAATAATTATTCATGCACAAAATAACATGAGTTTCCAAAACAGCTGATACCATACTCTTAATGATGCCGAAATTTTGTAGTCATTGCGTATCAATATTGCTGTCATTATATTATACAATCCATCCTCAGTTAAGAAATTTACTGATGTTTATTCCGCCGTATAATCATTAATTAAATTTATTCATTTATTCACTTATTTTAACGGTCCTTTTAAGGGCTCCTAAACCTTTCAAAAAACAAAAAAATGTTACGTGTTGTGCAATACAAACTATTCCTTTTCAGAACTCCCACAGGCTTATGGTTCAGGGGTATAAATGTGTTAAGTTAAAGAGTTAGTGTTAAGAGAAGAAGGGTTCGCTCCCGTTTTATAGGGTTTGCCGTCCACTTTCAAGGGTATTCATCCATCTTGGAGCGTAGACTTGTCCAACTATAGGGTATGATGTGACTATAAGCGTCAATCTTTCAGGGTAAACTTATCTAACACTGTCACGGAATAGAAGTTCCAAATGGAAAAAATATTCTGGAATATTATTGCCACTGGAATAAATATTACAGTAAATGTTCCTAACGGAATAAATGGTATAGAATATTTGTTCCAACAGGAACAGATATTATGACATTGTTTATAACAAAGTTTCCAGTGAAACTTCTGTTAGGCGAAACAAATATACGTATATACGAAGAATAATATTTTGGAATTGTTTTTTTTTTACAATACTTTTCTAATTACTTTGTATAAGTTGTTTATTTCTTGACCAACTTTAATATGGTTCATATCAAAGTCTTGAATGCATGTGGTTCTGTGATATGCTGTATCTAACCGTGTATTTAGATTAAAGATTTTGGGATCCGTTATTGAATCGGTACAAGGGTCCAAAATTAAACTTTATTTGATTTCATCAAATATCCAATTATTGGTGTTCTTTGATATGCCGAATATAAGCATGTTTTAGATTTTAATTTTGGGGCCTTCTTTCAAATTGGTCCACATAGTCCAAAAATTAACCTTATTTTGATTAGATGAAAAATGAATTCAAGGGTTCTTTGCTAAACTGAATCTAAGCATGTATCTCGGCCAAGTTTTCAGTTGGTCTAAATCGGAATCAAAATTAAACTTTGTTTGATTAAAAAAAAAAAAAAATGATTATATGTGGTTCTTTGATATGCTGAATCTAACAATGTATTTTGATTTTCGATTCTGGGCCCCTTTATTAAATTGGTCCACATTGATGTCCAAAGGGTCCAAATTAAACTTTGTTTGAATTAAAAAAATGTATTCTTGGGATTCTTTGATATGCTGAATCTTACCGTGTATTTAGATTTTGGAAATTGGGTCATGATAGGTAAAAGTCCAATTTCAAATTTTTCAGTTTTTCGACCATATTCATTTTGTGTCAGAAACCTATGCTATGTCAAATATTTAATCACAATCCTCATCCAGGGCTGAATCAAGCTTAAATGCAGTGTCCATACTTCCCAAACTGTTCAGGGTTCGACATCTGCGGTCGTATCA